>LPNX010927284.1:267270-282329 GCA_001517045.1 Pseudotsuga menziesii
TATTGTGTGTCTGCAAAAATCACTGTTTTCTGCCCCCTTGCTCTGATACCATGTAGAAAACTGAGTTTTACTGCTTGCTGGTTTAAATGAACATTTAGTGGTTTTCACTTCAGCCGGTTTTGCATAGGCTGAAAGCTACTTAAAAAAAATTGCTGAACAATTTTAAACACACAGTAAAAATACTAACAGGCTGAAAACAAATACATATGGACAGTCACACCATAAATTTTTAACTTAGAGATTTTTGGCTAAATAAGCCCTGGAAAAACCCCCACGGGGAAAACCAGTCAGAGAGAGAGAGAGATCTTTATTTCTTCAGCAAAATATCAGACAGAAGATACAGTACAAATTCTACTTATCTCCAAAACCATCTAGCAACCTCGATTTCTGTGCATGAACAGCAGCCTGCTGTTATTTCGTTTTCTGTGCCGAACTGACCCAGAAAAATCAGTCAAGACCGTACTGTACGGCTTGCTTTAAATGCAGCCGTACGACCTTGAAACTCGTGCCTGAAATAAATGCTCCTGTCTTGGGATTTCCTCGATTTCTGTGCTGAAGATCAACGTCAAAAACTGTGCAGTCCGTACCTTGGAAAACTGTGCAGTTCGTACCACGATTTCTGTGCATTAAATGCAAACAGTACAGTGCATTAAATGCAGACCGTACTCCTCGATTCCTGTGCAGGCGTACCAACAATAAATGAAGGTAGTACACCTCGATTTCTGTGCATTAAATGCTCCTCGATTTCTATGTGATCTCTCTTCTGGAAAATCGTGCCCTTGCTCTCAGTCTCGACCTCCTTGCTCAGCTCTCTCTTCTTCTCATCAAAAAAATGAAAAGTGATTGTCCTTTTGCCTCCCTCATGCTTTTTGTTTGACCTAAGTGAGTTTCTGATCCAACGGTGGAAAAGAGATCTAATCCAATGGATGAGAATCAATGAGAGTAAAAAATCCCTTTTATTTAATTCACATAAATAAAATTACTCACTCACTTAAATTTATCAAAAAGTGACTTTATGTTTATAAAGTCTCATTAAGTGACATTTAATGTGAGGGTCACCTTTTTCCCTCTTAAAGTGACTTAGGCAAAATAAAGTCACCTAGGGAACATCTACCTAGGTACAAAAACTAACAGTGAGCTTGTCATTATGACCTTCAATGGTCTTCCCCATTCTTGGGAACCATTCATTCAGAGCATTAGTGGGGGATCTAAATTGCCCAAGTTTGATTGATTATGGGCAGATTGTACTCGGGAAGAAGCTAGACTTGTGGCCAGAGGAAGTGGGCATGGCCCTCAACATGAGAAAGCCAAGCTCTTGCAACACATGCTCAAAGTGGAAGAGGAAAGGGAAGGAAGAGTCGAGGCATAAAAGATAAAGGTGGAAGATCAAGTGCAATTCCGGAACAGAAAAAGAAGGATCTTTCACATATTCAGTGCTTCAAATGTGAGAAATACAGTCACTATTCAAGCCATTGTCCTTCGTTGAAGAAGAAAAAGAAACATGAAGAAAATAAATGACATTAATATGAAACTTTCCATCTACACATTCTGTCAAACACTTGAATGTCTAGGGTTTATGATTAAAAATTTAGTATTTACTCATAAACTTAAAATAAAAACCACCATATTCAAGATCTTCTCAAATACTGAAGTATTCATTCACACATGAAAACACAGATATTTTGGTCAGCAGACCGGGCATGACCTCAACTCTTGGGGAAAACCCTAGAAAGAAGAAAATTATTATTAAGAAGAATACTTAGAAACATTCCATCTACACATGAAATCATTCCTTCAACCCTCACTGACAAAAATACCCAAACTGGAACAACAACAAAAATACCTCGATTTTTGTGCAAATCAATAGTTGTACGGTTTGCTGTGTGACCCCCACATGTGCTGTACCACCTGTATTTTTTTGTTGTACGGTCTGCCTCAGGAAATGTGCCCACCCGTGCTTGCAATAAATGCCGTATGGCTGGTAGAATTTGCAATAAATTTTGCTGCCACTTTCTTGGGAAATGTGTCCACGCGTGTGGCTGCATTTAATGCTCAAGTACTGCTGTATGGACTGCAGGATTCATTTGGAATTGTACTTCTACTCTCCTAGGGATTCCTACCACTCCTCTAGGGCATTCCTTCTCTCTCTCAATCTTCTTCTCTCTGTCTCTCTTCATTAATGGTGTGATCAATTTGTCCTTTCTCTCTTGTCTTGTACTTTAAATTTTTTTAACTACCTATCTAACCACCTAATCTATGATTGAGATACATTTACAAAATTAAGGGCCATCATTTAATGCACCCACATTTAATAATTAATTCACTTTAATTATTAAATAATAACTTAAATGAGACCCATTCTATAAAGTACAAAACATCACTTTATCTATATATAACTTACTTTATAGATAAATATACAAAGGACAAAGTCTAAGTCCTCTTCACCATACCACACCAAAAATATGAAAGAGGACCTTCAAAGTTAATTTTCCAACACTCCCTCGTAACGAGGAAGGTCCACAATACCATCTCCATCTCTGACTCCTGCAACAACTCCCTCCTGCTCTGGAATCACTCTCGGATACAGATGCTCAACTCCATACTGGAACTCTGAAGCCTGAGACCTGAGCCTCATCTACTTGCTCATCGACACCATGACTGGACTGGCTGAGTCTCTTGCTAGTGCTCTGGAGAGAGTCACTCTCCTCATCAGAACCATGTCTTTCAGATTCAACTCTCGCCTCATCCTCTGACTTTGATAGCCACCCACCTGCTCCTGGTCGTACAATGTGCCCTATCAAAACATAGAGCTTGTCTCTGCAATCTCCTAATAGAATAGTGGTACCAACTGGTTCATCTCTTTGATACATGAAAACATGGCCAAACCTCACCATCATACCATAACCTTCATCCTCAAAGGATGATATTGAGAGTTTGTTGACTCTCATCCCAGGTACAAAAAACACTCCATGTATCTCCAGGATTTCACCAAGGTCTATTTGGAACCCCTTGTATCGCTATCTGAGGACTATCAATATCTGTCTGAATAAAGTGTCCTGGCCCAACTCTGTGATGATCTGAAAGATATCAAAGATCCCACTCATGTGTCTGGTTGCACCATTGTCAACAACCCAGACATTCTCAAAAACTGAGATCCCTATACTGGAATCAGTTGAGACAAGAGAAGACTCTCGCTCAAACTTCACTGCATAGTCTTCTACTGCTGCAGACACTGCCATATCTCTTTTAGTCTTCTCTTTCACATTCTTCTTCTCAAGACACTTCGTGGCATAATGTCCCATCTGACCACACTCGTAACATCTGACTTGACTGATGTCTTTCTTCTTCTTGTTAACTTTAGTTGCAAGCGCCATGCTCTGCTCCACCTCTTCATTGACCTGACTACTCAGAGAACCTTCTCGAATCTCCTTTTGAGTAAAGTCATCCCATAGTCTGGACCAATTAGGAAGCTTCTCCCTACCTTCAATGCACTTAACAAATACTTACCACTTCTTGGTGAAACCCTTCAGTGCTATCCTCACTAGTTCTGAATCTAGGATAATAGCTCCTATGGCTGCTAACTCATCTTTGACTTACACCACTCGAGTTAAGTAGGAGGCCACACCTTCGTCCTTGTTCATCTTGACATTGTGCAGCTTGTCCTTCAATGCCATCTTGTAGTTCTCGTTCTTGGCTTCAATAAACTGGTTTAGGGTATCCCACATGTCTTTAGCAGTCTTCTTCTCTGCCAAATGTGGAATGAGATGATCCTTTACTCCATTTATGATCACTCCCTGGGCTCTGGCTTCTAGGGCTTCAAACTCACCTAGTTTGTCTTGGTCTGTAGGCTTAGTCATCTTGGTGTTAGCAAAACCCCATATTTTCCATTCTTTAAGCACAACAATTATTCCAACTTTTCAAGGAAGATAGTTGTATACACCATCCAACCTATCTTCATATCTTATGCTCATCATTGGAATTTACTTACAACAAATCAGTTCAGCTCTTATAACTTGAAAGACAACACAACTTCTAACTGTGAGTCACAACCTTGAACCCTACATCAGTTCAGCTCTGATACCATGAGGAAAATAAATGACTTTAATATGAAACTTTCCATTCACACATTCTGTCAAACACTTAAATGTCTAGGGTTATGAATAAAAATTTACTCATAAACTTGAAATAAAAACCACCATATTCAAGATCTTCTCAAATACTGAAGTATTCATTCACACATGAAAACATAGATATTTTGGTCAACAGACCGGGCAAAATCCCAACTCTTGGGGAAAACCTTAGAAAGAAGAAAATTATTATTAAGAAGAATACTCAGAAAAATTCCATCTACACATGAAATCATTCCTTCAACCCTCACTGACAAAAATACCCAAACTAGAACAGTAGCAAAAATACCTTGATTTCTGTGCAAATCAACCGCTGTATGACCTGTTGTACGACCCCCACACGTGTTGTATGGCCTGTACTTCTTTGCTGTGTAGTTTTCCTCAAGAAATGTGCCCACACGTGCTTGCAATAAATGTTGTATGGCTGGTACAATCTGCAATAAATTCTGCTGCCACTTTCTTGGGAAATGTGCCCACATGTGTGGCTGCATTTAATGCTCAAGTACTGTTGTACAGACTGCAAGCTGCCTTGAAAATTGTGCTGCTCCTCTCCTTGGGATTCATGCCACTTGTCTAGGGCATTCCTCATTTTCAATCTTCTTCTCTCTCTCTTCATTAATGGTGTGATCAATTTGTCTTTTCTCTCTCGTTTTATACTTTAAAAAATTGTAACTACCTATCTAACCACCTAAATGAGTAAGTTAAAATAAAGTGATTGCAAAGTAGAGAAATGTAAATGACTATAACAATGTTATGCAAGTGGTCCTGCAAGTTATAGTAAATTTTATGTCTCTCTTTGACTTAGGGAATTAAGGTGTTTGTTGCAAAGAAATAAACTATCCTAGATGTCTACCCCAAGAGACTATATCCTTCAATTAGAGAGAGAATGTCGGGTGCTCAACATGGGAACACGAGGTTCCTACCTAGCTCCACGGGTCAAACTCGAAACTTGCTGGGTGCTCAACTGGAGGACACAAAGTGCCATGAAGCCCCCTACGGCCTCTACCCCACTAGCTCCACAGGTCAAGCCTCTTTTTCTCCTTTCTAATGAAGATACTTATCTGGGTGCCTATTAAAACTAGCCAACACAAATCTTTGCCCGTTCTCGTCACCCTAGATCAGTCGTACCGGCGGGGGGAGAGGATACAGGGCAAAAAACGGGGCTTGTGGTAAATTTTATCCTTAAAGCAAAAATTAAACAAAACAAGCCCAGCGCGATATCACAAGGGAGAAGAAGCCTACTCGATTGTGAGGTGCGGGCAAAAAGAAATAAGCAAATACTTGAAATGAAAATGCTAGCCAACGCGATTTCACATGGATGGGTAGAGCCACTTCACTTGTGAGGTGCAGGGAAAAAAAAGCAGATACTTGAAATAAAAATGCTAGCCAACGCGATATTGCAAAGATGGCAAAGCCAAATCACTTACAAGGTGTGGGCAAACAAATAAAATAAAGCTAAAACAACAAACTAATCCTAGCCACTCAATCCACTTTCCAAATGGAAAGGTTGGGGCAAAAATAAACTTGCAGATATGAAAACTCATTACTCTAGCCCCTCTTCACTTTGCAACACAAGGGTGGGCAATGTTGAATTTTCAGCATTAGCATAAACTTTAAAAATTTGCAGATAAACATAAATAGATCAGCAGTGCAGTAAAAACACATTCATCACATCAGCACACATGGACACAATATTTTTCACTGGGGAAACCTTCAAGGGACAAAAACCACAAAAGCATTAATAACTCATCTTGTAAATGAGATGGCTTAAGAAATTCTTCAAAAAGTTCCTCAAATCCAGATCTGGACTTTGACCACAGTAACTGTAAAATTCATTAGTAAAAATCAGACAGATAATTTTACCCACAATTTCCAGAATTACAGAAAATTACCAATTTAGGGCTTTCTCAGAAAAACTGAGATTTTCTCTCTCCTGCCCAAAAATATCAGACTGTTGAAAATTGCTTGAAAATATCAGACTGCTGAAAACTGCCCGAAAATATCAGACTGTCTGAAACCTGCCCAAAAATATCAGACTGCTGAAAACTGCCCAAAAATATCAGCGTGCTGAAAACTGCCCGAAAATATCAGATTGTCTGAACACTGCTCGAAAATATCAGATTGCTGAAAACTGCCCGAAAATATCAGACTGCTGAAAACTGCCCGAAAATATCAGAGTGCCCAAAAAATGGAATGCTGAAGATAGCTGTGCAAAAATGTTGAAGATGGACTTTGTTGATAAAACCCTAGCTGAGGGTTGAACATAAGATAGTCTTCATCTGTGAGAGCAAAAGTGTGTAACAAATGAGAAGGCTTGATCTTCTTTTATAGCCTTTGTTCACCTGTAAGTCGACAAGATTAGGAAAAATAAAAATAATAATATTTTTATTCTTTTCCTAATTTCACTTTCACTTTTACCGAAAAGGTACTTTTATTTTTTCCTTTGACTTTTATAAGAAGTCCTTCTTTAATTAGGAAAAATAAAAATAATAATATTTTTATTCTTTTCCTAATTTCACTCTCACTTTTACCAAAAATGTACTTTTATTTTTTCCTTTGACTTTTATAAGAAGTCCTTTAATTTTGTTTTCCACCTGTGGTCCTTTTAGGTGGACAAGATTAGGAAAGATAAAAATAATAATATTTTTATTCTTTTCCTAATTTCATTTTCACTTTTCCCAAAAAGGTACTTTTATTTTTTTTCTTTGACTTTTGACTTTGGCCTTTTACCAAGTGCCCCTGTGGTCATTACTTGTGGTACTTTTTTATTTCAGAAGTACATCATCATAAACCAAGAGAGTTATTAATGCTTTTATCTCACACACTGTCTGACACCTAGATCTGGTACTAGGGTAACTTAACCAAGGGTAGCTGATCCTTGGAGAAGCACACCAAGCCCATAGATCAAGGGTCAAAGTGCCACACACATGCCCAGACCCAGTCTAGGGCTTGCAGTGTCTTCATTCTCTCAGAGAATGGCTACTTCGAACGAAGCTGAGTCTACCAGTCCCAGACTGGTCTACATTGTGGTCCCAGACCAAATGTCTACTCAACACAAGGTTGAGTCTACCCAGGGCAGATCTGGGTTTATATCATTGTCCCAGACCAGATATCTACCATTCAACTGAATGGTCACTCAAAACTGGGTTGAGTCTTCACCTTGGTCCTGGACCAGGTGGTCCCATTCTCCAAAGAGAAGGGCTGTCGATGCTGCTCAGAAAATCAACACTCCCTCTTAGCGAGAGGCATTCTTTGCCATAGCAAGCTTGTCACGAAAGTACATGAACTTTGATGTTGTCAGAGGCTTGGTCAAGATATCTGCAATCTGTTCATCTGTATGAATGTACTGCAACTTCAGAGCACCTCTCTGCACTATGTCTCTGATGAAATGAGACCTCATTTCAATGTGTTTCGATCTGTCATGAAACACTGGATTCTCTGAAAGCTTTATGCAACTCTGATTATCACAAGGGATGATCGTTGAGTCAAGCTTTCCTTCGAACAGATCGGATAACAACTTTTTGAGCCAAACATCTTCCTTGCAGGCATCGCTTGCAGCAATATACTCTGCCTCAGCTGTACACTGAGCTATGGAACCCTGCTTCCTGCTGGATCAAGAGATCATTGTTGATCCCATACTGAAGCAATAGCCAGAGGTACTTTTCCGGTCGACTGCACTGTCGGCCCAATCTGAATCTGAATATCCAGATAACAATACTCCACTGCTAGAAGTATACTTGAGCCCATAAGTGATAGTCCCTCGCACATATCTTAGTACATGTTTGGCGGCTACCAAGTGTATGTGCTTCGGATCTGACATGAACTGACTCAGTGCATTCACTGTGTAGCAGATGTCTGGTCTCGTATGCACAAGATACATCAGGGAACCAATGAGCTGTCTGTATAGAGTAGAGCCCACATTCTGTGAACTAGAGGATGAGTCCCGCAACTTTGTCAAGTTGGTAGTCATTGGTATGCTCATGGACTTGTAGTCCTGCATCCCAAATCTCTGCAAGATATCCACTGTATACTTTCCTTATGTCAGGAAGATCTCACCTGGCTTTTGCCAGACTTCTAAGCCAAGGAAGTAATGCATCAATCCGAGATCTTTCATCTCGAGTTCAGAGGTAAGCTCCCTCTTACATTGGTCTATCAACTGTTCATCACCTGTAAGAAACAAGTCATCTACATATAGAACAAATATCAAGACATGATTATGAATAACTTTAAAGTACAAGTTAGAATCAACTGTACTTTTGGAGAACCCCAAGCTATGGAGAAATCCATCCATCTTGGCATACCAGACTCTCGGAGCCTATTTTAGTCCATACAAGGCTTTCTTTAGTTTTACATACATGGGTCTTCTTCCCATGAGTAACAAAGCCTTCAAGTTGTTCAATATAAACCTCTTCCTCAATCTTACTATTGAGAAAGGCCGTCTTTACATCCATCTGATGTAACTTCCATCCGAATACTACAGCAAGTGAGATGATGGTTCTGATGGTAGTGTACCTGGCAACAGGTGCAAATGTCTCGTCATAGTCAATGCTTTCTTTCTGAGTGAAGCCACGAGCTACGAATCTGGCTTTATACTTCTCCACACTGCCATTTGCAGCATGCTTGATCTTATAAAGCCATTTGGAAGTCACTACTGACTTTGTTGTAGGTCTGGGAACAACTTTCCAAACATCATTTTTCATGATTGACTTATACTCTTCAATCATGGCATCAACCCATACCTGTTTACTTGTTGCTTCTTCATACGATGAAGGTTTTGAACTGATACGCTGACTCATAAGACCAGAGTACTTCTGTGGTCTTATGCTTTCTCTGAAAGTCCCTGGAGGAGCTTTATGCTTCTCGGCTTCTTATACCGTTTTTCGATACCAAGCAGGTCTCCTTTTGGAAGGAGGAACTTCAAGTAGTTCTTCTACTTCTAGTGGACTTTCAATGTTCTCAAGAACATCTGGATTTGATTATCAAACTCTTCCTCCCTCTGAATTTTTGAATCTGGAAACTCAAGTGGAGCAACCGCATCTTCTGGTGAAAGCTCTAGTGTTTTACGAAACACCGCTTCCTCATGGAAGATCACATCTCTGCTGACCTCAATGTACCTTTGTCCAAGTATATATACTCGATAAGCCTTCGAGTAATCACTGTACCCAACAAATAAGCCTTTCTTACCGAAAGGCTCTAGCTTGGCCCTCTTTTCCTCTGGCACATGAACATACACAGGAGTGCCAAATATCCTCATGTGATCAACTGCAGGTTTCTTCTTAGTGAAGACTTCTTCTGGAGTCTTCTCACCCAAGATAGCATGAGGGCTTTTGTTTTGGATGTACACTGCAGTTCCAGTAGCTTCAGCCCATAAAGACAAAGTAAGATCTAGATCAGTGATCATGGATTTAGCAGCCTCACAAGTCGTTCTATTCTTCCTTTTTGCAACCCCATTCTGCTGGGGGTTGTAAGGCACTGTCAGCGCTTTCTTGATTCCTGCTTCTCGACAAAAATCATCAAACTCATTAGATTCATACTCACCTCTGTTATCTGATCTCAAGATACGGATGTGCCTTCCAGTCTGATTTTCAATCAGTGTCTTGAACTCTTTGAACTTGTCAAAGGTTTCACTCTTGGCCTTGAGGAAGTAAATCCAAGACTTCCGAGAGTAGTCACCAATAAACAAGACATAATATAAACACCCACTCAAGGAGGGTGAAGACACGGGCCCACAAATGTCAGAATGAATCAAATCCAAAATGCCTTTAGATCTACTCTTGCTTCTGGGAAATGATTTCTTAGTGTTCTTACCTAGAGCACATCCTTTGTAAATTCCTGCATGCTTTGGAGAAACTTTTGGCATACCTGTGACCATCTTCTGCAATCCTGGGAGAGCTGTGTAGTGAAGGTGTCCAAACCTTCTATGCCAAAGTTCACAAGGATCAACTGTGTGATGTACCAAAGCATGAGTGGAAACTTTGGAGGCCTTGTAGAGGTCTCCCTCTCGAACCCCAATCTGAACTGCTGAGTCTAGATCTGTGTCTTTTTCCCATAAAAAGACCTTTTTGTGCATAAAGAGGACTCTGTGGCCCTTGTCTTCTAAACCAACAACAGATAAAAGATTCTTCTTTAACCCAGGAACATAAAGAATATCATTAATATGAAGAACCGTACCTGAGTCAAGTTGAAGTGAAGTTGAGCCAACTCCTTCAATCTTGTATGTGGAGTCATCTCCAAGTTCTACCTGAGTGGTGAGCTTCTTCTTTCTGTAATTGGTAAGGGTACCACAGTTACTTGTCATGTGCCTGGAGGCACCACTGTCCACCAACCAAGAAGTGGAGCAAGTTGAGAAAGAACCAGTTAGAGCATAAATCAAATAGTACTCTCTTCTAGGCTCATCTGTTTTATTAGCCTTGGTTTTCTTCTTCTTCTTTGGTTCTTCATCTTCTTCTTCCTCTGCTTCTGCAGTAGATGCTTGAAACCTTCTCTTGGGTTTCTTCTTGTTTTGCCTGTAGTCTCTAGCATAATGTCCAAACTTGTGACAAGTATAACATTCAATATTGGACATGTCAAAAAACTTACCCTGAGGTTTCTTACCCTTCTTCTGCTGAGGGAAAAGCTTCTTGAACTTCTTGGTCTTTGCTACAAGTGCAAGGTTACACTGCTTGATTACCTTGTCAGTGTTCCTTGCTTCTTCTTGTATGCAATCATGCCAAAGCCTTTCAAAGGTTGGCAGATTTTCTTGTCCACAGACGGATGCCATGAAGGTTTCCCAAGAGCTTGGGAGACCATCAACCACTGTTTGTACAAGATCATCATGATCAACAATAAGACCAATAGCAAGGAGTTGATCTCTTACCTGTTTGATCTTGGTGAAGAAGGAACCAACACTTTCATTTTTGTTCCACTTCAAAGTTCGTAGCCTCTTTTTCAAGACTCTCTTTTGACTGGGAGCCTTCTTTTCATAGAGGTTTACCAATGTATCATAGCATTTTTTAGCAGTCTTCAAGGATGTGATGTTAGGCATCAATTCTTCTTTGATAGAATCATAAATAACTCTTCTAGTCTTACCCTGCTTCCTCTTGTAGGCAAGTCTACCAGCATTTGTAGTTGGCTCTTTTGTGACATTAAGAACAATGTCATCCAAGTCATTCTCATCAAGAATGGCTGTCAACCTGGCCTTCCAGGAATTGAAGTTTGCTGAAACAGAGAGCTTCTCTTCCTGTTTGAAACCAACGGTAGCCATCTCTGTCACTTATCCAAATGTTAGATTTGCAAATCTTATTCCAAGATCTAGTGAGAAACGACAACAATATCCCTTTACTGTGTTTTCACATGCTAAGCTCTGATACCATGTTGAATTTTCAGCATTAGCATAAACTTTAAAAATTTGCAGATAAACATAAATAGATCAGCAGTGCAGTAAAAACACATTCATCACAGCAGCACACATGGACAATATTTTTCACTGGGGAAACCTTTAAAGGACAAAACCCCCAAAAGCATTAATAGCTCATCTCGTAAATGAGATGGCTTAAGAAATTCTTCAAAAAGTTCCTCAAATCTAGATCTAGATTTTGACCACAGTAACTGTAAAATTCATCAGTAAAAATCAGACAGATAATTTAATACCCACAATTTCCAGAATTACAGAAAATTACCAATTTAGGGCTTTCTCAGAAAAAACGAGATTTTCTCTCTCTTGCCCGAAAATATCAGACTGCTGAAAACTGCCTGAAAATATCAGATTGTTGAAAACTGGCCAAAAATATCAGATTGTCTGAAAACTGCCAAAAAATATCAGACTGTTGGAAACTCCCCAAAAATATCAGACTGTTCGAAAACTGCCCGAAAATATTAGACTGCTGAAAACTGCCCGAAAATATCAGACTGCTGAAAACTGCTTAAAAAATGGAATGCTGAAGATAGCTGTGCAAAAATGCTGAAGATGGGCTTTGCTGATAAAACCCTAGCTAAGGGTTTGAACATAAGATAGTCTTCTTCACCTGTGAGAGCAAAAGTGTGTGTAACAAATGAGAAGGCTTGATCTTCTTTTATAGCCTTTGTTCACCTGTAAGTGGACAAGATTAGGAAAAATAAAAAAAATAATTTTTTTATTCTTTTCCTAATTTCACTTTCACTTTGACCAAAAATGTACTTTTATTTTTTCCTTTGACTTTTATAAGAAATCCTTCTTTAATTAGGAAAACTAAAAATAATAATATTTTTATTCTTTTCCTAATTTCACTTTCACTTTTACCAAAAAGGTACTTTTATTTTTTCCTTTGACTTTTCTAAGAAGTCCTTTAATTTTGTTTTCCACCTGTGGTCCTTTTAGGTCGAGAAGATTAGGAAAGATAAAAATAATAATATTTTTATTCTTTTCCTAATTTCATTTTCACTTTTACCAAAAAGGTACTTTTATTTTTTTTCTTTGACTTTTGACTTTGGCCTTTTACCAAGTGCCCCTGTGGTCATTACCTGTGGTACTTTTTTATTTCAAAAGTACATCATCATAAACCAAGAGAGTTATTAATGCTTTTATCTCATTCACTGTGTTAAACCTAGGTCTGGTACTAGGGTAACTTAACCAAGGGTAGCTAATCCTTGGAGAAGCAGACCAAGCCCATAGATCAAGGGTCAAAGTGCCACACACATGCCCAGACCCAGTCTAGGGCTTACAGTGTCTTCATTATCTCAAAGAATGGCTACTCATAACTAAGCTGAGTCTACCAGTCCCAGACTGGTCTACATCGTGGTCCTGGACCAGATGTTTACTCAACACAAGGTTGAGTCTACCCAGGGCAGATCTGGGTTTATATCATGGTCCTAGACTAGATATCCACCCTTAAACAGAATGGTCACTCAACACTGGGTTGAGTCTTCACTGTGGTCTCGGACCAGGTGGGTCCATTCTCCAAAGAGAAGGGCTCTCGATGCTGCTCAAAAAATCAACAGGCAAGCCCAACTTCCTTTGCATGCAAGGGATGGCCAAAATATATACCTCAAATATAACTTTGAAAATCAAACAAAGAATCAAGTCCAAAAGACTCTCTTGGACTTGTTACAATGCCAAAAAATTCAGCAGCTTTAAATAAGGAAAAATGACAAAGAGAATGATGATTTGACCACTTTGAGGCAATCTGTGTTAAAGTGGTGACCCTTGGGAGTTCTTTGCACTATTTTCTACCCAAATTTTGACAGAGTTTCCCCTTGTAAAACCCTAAATCTGCAAAAAATTGGCAAGTAAAATGTGGTAAAAGATGCCCAAAATCACTTTGGGACATCTTTCATACAAGTGTAAAAAATTTGCTCAAGATATGTAATAAAAATTATAGAATCATGTTAGTTTTTGTACCTAGCCAGTTGTTCCCTAAGTGACTTTTTGCCTAAGTCACTTAGAAGAGGGAAAAAGGTGACCCTCACATTAAAAGCTACTTAATGAGACTTTATAAACTTAAAGTCACCTTTTGATAAATTTAAGTGGGTGAGTAATTTTATTTAAGTGATTTAAATAAAAGAGATTTTTACTCTCATTGAATCTCAGCCATTGGATTGGATCTTTCTCCACTGTTGGATGAGATTCCCACTTAGGGTTTAGACAAAAAGGGTTGAGGGAGGCAAAACTCTTCACTTTCCATTTTCTTGAGAGAAGAAGAGAGAAAGAGAGCAGAGATTGCTGAAGACACTGAGAGTGGGCACGATTTTCAAGAAAGCTTGCTGAAGAGACTTGAGTGGGCACAGAAATCGAGGAGCTTTATTTTCTGCACAGAAATCGAGGAGGGTACGGTCTGTACGACCAACATTTAATGCTGTACAGACTGCATTAATTTTTCTGCATAGAAATCGAGGAGAGTACGGTCTATACGACCTGCATTTATTGCTGTACGAACAACATTAATTTCAGCACAGAAATCGAGGGTACGGACAGCACAGAAATCGAGGGTACGGCCTGCATTTAATGCTGTATGGTTTTGCACAGAAATCGAGGTGTACGGTTTGCACAGAAATCGAGTGTACGACTTGCATTAATGCTGTATGGTTGGCACAGAAATCGAGGTGTTGTTCATGCACAGAAATCGAGACAGTCTGCTGGTCAAATTTCTGGGTTGAGATAAGTTGGATTTTTGACTATAAAAATTAATGTCTGATTTTTCCTGAAGCTAATAATATATCTATCTCTCTCTAACTGGTTTTCCCCTTGTGGGTTTTTCCAGGGACATTGGCAAAAAATCGCAGAGTCTATCATTTTATGGTGTGTTTGGAAAATGTGTTTTTCAGCCTGTTAGTATTTTTAATGTGTGTTTAATTGTTCAGCAAATTTCTTAAGTAACTTATAGCCAATGCAAAACCGGCTGTAAGTGAAAACCACAGAAATGTTAACATAAACCAGCAAACAGTAAAACTCAGAAATTTCTACATGGTATCAGAGCTTGGGGGCAGAAAACAGTAATAGTTTGCAGACACACAGAAATTTTTAGAACTCAGAATTTTAGTATTTTTATTTTCTGTCAGTAAACAACACTTTGTTGGGTTGGTGTAGAGATGGCTACAGGACTTAGATTGGAGGATAGGCTGGATGGAATAGGAAATTTTGTGCCGTGGAAGGCCAAAATTTTACTGTTATTGGAGGAGAATGAGTTATGGCCGGATGTTGTTAGGAACACTACATCAAATCCGATTGTCATACCCGCATCTACAGATGCAGCAGCTCTATCAGCCTTCAACAAACAGGACTGTAAAGCTAGAAGGATTATTCTTGATGCGGTTAAAGATCACATTATCCCTCACATTTCAGGCAAGGATAGGGCACACGAGATGTGGACAGCATTGACCAGTTTGTATGAGAGTTCCAATGAGAACAGGAAAATGGTTCTCAGAGAGAAACTCAAGAGTATAAAGATGAATGGGGGTGAGGGAGTCACAGCATACCTT
>LPNX010927284.1:290452-353150 GCA_001517045.1 Pseudotsuga menziesii
GCCAATGCAAAACCGACTGTAAGTGAAAACCACATAAATGTTAACATAAACCAGCAAACAGTAAAACTCAGAAATTTCTACAAATCAATGGCTTCAAATAACTTGTAAAATGAAGATTTAAACTAGACTTGAAGATGCACATAAAGATAAAGAAAAATGTAGAATTTTTTTTAAGGAGTTAGTGTGCTCTTTGCTCTTCAAATGGTTGAAGAAGTGGGGCATCTAACCAAAGAATCTCACTCTTCAATCCGGATAATCTACAACTTGAAAGATAAGCTAAACAAGCACAAAGAGAGGGGTGATTCTCACATTGATTAAAGAAATCGAACTATTCAACCAAGAAATGCTTGAAGTTCTTGAATGCAAGAGAGAAAAACTCATAAGATCTACATAAACTAAGAAGATCTTACCAAGGCAAAACAATTTGCCTCTTTGGCCTCACTTGTACTTGAAAGAATTTGAGGAAACGGGGAGCAAGTCACCACTCAACAACACAAGATCTCCTCCAAAGCTTTTTATTAAAAATGCCCAATGGCTGGAAATTACAGTAATCTTAAAGAATGAGAGCAAAATGCAAGCAAGAGAGAGAAAGAGAGTGAGAGCATGAGAGATTCTGACCCAAATGAGGAGGGGAAGCCTCCAAAAAGAGGAAAAATGAAAGAGAGAGGCTCTTTGTTTGCTAGACAAGTGTTACAAGAGAGAAAGAGGGGGCCCAAGAGAGGGGGGCGAATTTGCTCAAGGAAGGCAAAACCATGGTTTGGGATCTCAAATATGGGGAGAGAAACTCCCCTTTTAATGCTTTAAATCTTATTGCTATGTCAAATGGGGAGGAAACCACCATAGTGGGGCCCTTAACATTGACTTTAGCTCACCCAACCAATCAAAGAGAGAAGGGGGCACCCCCTAGAGTCGACAACTCAAAACTTGTTACATGCTTGCTTGGGGGGCTCCCTTTGGGTCTTAAATTTATCTTAGGAACCTAATATAAACATTAGAACCTTTACTTGGCCACCCCAAGTGACTATAGTCACTTTTCCAAAATTTGGCTCTCTAATTAATTGCCAATTTTCTTGATTTCCTTGACTGACTTTGGCAAATGTGACCGAAACCTTATCAAGACTTGTCCGAATGACTTCAAACTTTTCCCAAGGGTGTAGGGAGACTCATGCCATTGATTTTGAGTACCCATACCCATATTCATGGGCATTAGATGCCATTTAACCCTCTTTTTAATACAACTTTTTATTCCGAGGGACAATTTTTAATCACAAAAAATTAAAAAATCCTAGGCAAAACTTAATGAAATTCCACAATACTTTGGATAATGTTTAGCATGGTAATATAGAACATTCCTAGGCCCCAATCATCCCATGGACTCAAATAATTAAAATCTCTAAAAGAAATTTTAATTATCCAAGTGAAAAAATACTCGATGAAAGGAATGCCCTAATGAATAAGTCTTAGGTGATTAAGTTACAAAAAACTAGACCTTCACGTTGGCATATCCTTACAAAATCCCCCGCAGGGGTGCGAAAATTTCATAGAGAGAAGAAGAGTTGCCTTGCTTGATATAATCATTAAGTACTTCATTCTTATCTTCAAGGCACATCCAACATGTGCGTGGTACATCGTTGTCCACCTATTTGGTTTTGGTGGTCATCATATTGTATGTACCAGGGTTGAAGAAGAACTTGATTTCAGTTTCCATGATCGAGGATAGGGGTCTTGGGGTGTCCTTCCTGGATGGACATGTGTATGTTTTTCCAAAGACAACAGGACCATCTGCTTCATACACCATTGGAGTCAGATGTGGGAAACTATACAAGCTCTTGTTTCAGCCCCAGCATGCTTTGGCACATAGCAGCAACAACGAGCTTTGTGAGATGTGGCACAGGAGGATGGCTCATCTGCATCATCCAACTTTGAGGATATTGAGGTACATGGTTACAGGTTTGCCAGAGTTCATTACGAAGCACAATGATGTTTGTAGGGGATGTGCTTTTGGGAAAGTACACCAAGACTCTTACTAGCAGTGATAGCAGGTTAGCAGGAGTCCTTGATTTGATACACTTCGACTTGTGTGGTCCTATGTCAGTTGTTTCTCTGAGAGGGTTCACGATTTGTGAGAATGGGCACCTAACTGCGCGCGGATTTGCTTGGAACGCATGGATTGAATGGTAAAAATGACCCTAAGTTGCTAATATATTAGCTTAAAATCCTCATGTTCTGAAGCATTGGCCCTCTCTGTCGTTCTGCAACTCAAATGATAAAAAACAAACCTAGAAATCGTTTTTTATCAACCTAGAAATCAATTTTAAGCAGTGCAGCGATTTTTATAGTCGTGGTGCGATTTTTTCATCACTGCGTGCTGCACGCAAAAATCGCGATTTTTTTGTCTGAAAAAATCACCGATCCTTAATTCTCGCAATTTTTCGGGAAATCGGTGAAAAATTGTTGATTCTTTCTTCTATGCTTCCCAACATTCTGTGAGCCCTTAATGGAGCTACTTTAGGATGAAACCTCTTTGCTAACATGTTCAGAGCATTGCACGCTCTTGATAGTATGTTCTGGTGGAGATGGGAGGCATCCAGATAGTCACCAAGTGTGTTTGGGATATGATGGGTGTTGTGCTGAAGCATTGGCTAAGATGCTAAATTCCCTTGAATGGTTACATAATTGTGTGAACTATGCCACTATGCATAAGAAATTGTCATTGCATTGAATTGATTGATTAGTATGCAATGTAGCTGACTATTTGACTAAATTTGACTTGTAGGAAAGACCTTATGCTATGGCCTACAAGAGAAGGATGTTGAGACTTGTTTTGAAGGACTAGTGATGGATGTAATGTCATCTAGGTTACATATCCCGTTGATATTCGGTGTTCGAGAGCCAGTAGGATGCTTAGAAGCGGGAGGTTTCTAGGAGCATGGTTTTTAGCTTAGGCTCCAAATCATATAACATGATGGCTTCTGCGATAGAGGGAGCAACTATGGTGGTTGTGATGCTTAAAGACGAATGTGATAGTGTGCCTTGGCTAGGGGTGAATGGTCTGGAGTCAGGGTAGTATTTTTCTTAGAAAGAGGGAATTGATTATGAAGAGACCTTTGATCTAGTTGCATGACACACGACCATTAAGTCAATCATATTTCTTGCTTTAGCTACGGGATGGAGTTTGCATGAGATGGATGTAATGTCTTCCTTCCTCAACGGTGTGATCAAGGAAGAGGTCTATATTAAGCAGCCAGAGGATCTCATATGGAGATTGACGGTTGGGAGAAGGAGGCTCCAATGAATGTTGGTATCTCTACTACGAATGTTCATCCCTTCAATGATCCTGAGTAGTTGTAGATAGTAGCAACATATGAGCTCTCTGGCATTCCTCAGTTACTTCAACAAGCTACTTGAGATGTGGGGACCACATCAAGAGAAATTATCTTCCAGTGAGAGTCATGACATACTCTAGAGTGTTACATGTGTTGGAATTTGAGAGTTAGTGTGCTCTACGGTTTAGTGGACTTCTGAGGAGGTGTAGTATACTTATGCTTGGTTGCAGTAGAGGATGCACTGGGATTCACCAGTGCAGATACTAAGAGAGCCAGATGCAGAGTTGTAGAGGGAGTCTGTAGCATAGATCCAGAGGGAGTTTGGAGTAACATCCTGCAGGAGGCTCATCTCAATAGACTTATTTGATGAGAGATGGCACATATGGATGAGCCGCAATGTGCAGAAGATCACCTTCGGGTGTGACTTCAGTTTGTAGTTTGCCATGGTCTCCTACTGTAGCAAGAAGCAGACTTCAGTGGTACTAAGTACATTGCAATGAGTGTTGCAACTCGAGCAACAATATGGCTTCAGAAGCTCCTTGCTGGGTTGTTTGTTCAGATGCCAGAGACGACCTTGATTCACTATGATAACCAATGTTGTGTGAAGCTTTTAGTGAATCCAGTATTTCATGACAGATCGAAGCATGTGGAGATCCAGTACCATTACATCGGACACATTGTGCAGAGGGGAGTAGTCCAGCTCCAGTATAGTCCTACAAATGATCAGATTGTCGGCATTCTCACCAAGCATCTTCATAGGGTGAAATTTGTGTACTTCCATGACAGGCTTGGACTGGTGGAGAATGTCTCCCTCGTTGAGAGGGAGTGTTGATGTTGTAGCATCAATGAAACATTCTCCTTGAGTGAGGAGAATGGCGTGACTCTCCTTTGAGAGGGAGAGAGAGGGAGCTGACTGTTTTGTATGATACTCCTCGATGGACTGAGTTGAGTTGATCTATTATACTCGTCGATGGGATGAGTTGAGTTGTTGTGAGACATTCTCCCTGGATTGGGAGAACACAAATCGATGGAATGATCTGTGATGGATATATCAATGGATTGATATGTTGAGACATGACACTTCTTGATGGACTGAGTTGTGTTGGTACGAGTCTTTGGGTTGGTTCCTAGCAACCCTTATGGTTGGGAATGACTCATCACTGGATTGGTGCGTAGCAGCCCTTGGGGTGTAGCCCATGTGGTTGGGATAACTTGTCATTGGGTTGGTGCCCAACAACCCTTGGGCTATAGCCCATGTGGTTGGGATAAGTTGTCAGTTGTCACTAGGTTGGTGCCCAGCAACCCTTGGGGTGTAGCCCATGTGGTTGGGAGACTTATGGGTTGTAGCCCAATTCCCCTTGATGTTGTAGCCCATGCAGAAGTGATGAAAGTCTCACACAAGGTTGTAGCCCTTGTGAGCCCACATGTGGTTGTAGCCCTTGTGGTCGTCATGCGATTGTAGCGCTTGATGTGACAAAGTCTCACATGAGGTTGTAGCCCTTGTGATCCTAGATGAGGTTGTAGGCTGTAGCCCTTGCGGACATCATGAGGTTGTAGACCATGATGTGGTGATGACTCACTTGTGGTTGTAGCCCTAGAGAGCTCTTTGGTTTGTAGCCCATGGAGCATGCCATGTTGGTTGTAGCCACATTGACATGAGAAGACCTTTCTTATGATGAAGAGATGTTCAAGACAAGCCATGATGCTTAGATGATATCCAGATATGTTCTAGCATGATGATACCTCCCTAGCTAAGAGGGAGTGTTGATGTTAAAGTGTCAGGTCTCCTTATGCAAAGTCGGCTCTAGAATAATAATAATAAACATTTATTATTATGCATAAAAGGCAAGTCGGCCCCAAACAAAAGTGAACAAGCAAACATGAAAAAGGTATAAATATAAAGCTAACTCACTCATTCTCACCAAGCAAGTTTGCGTAAGTTAGCTAATCAAGTGCTCAAGGGAGAGAAGAAGAAGGATAGAGGCAAGAGGAAGGCTGATTTTGGGTTCGCTATCTTTGGGAGAATTTCTTCTTTGTCTCTTGGGTTTATCTACAGCTTGTCTATGTGATTACTCTTGTATTTGGATGTACTTTGTATCTTGATCTGAATATCTACACAAGAAAGTTTGCTGGGTTTTCTTCCCTTGTGTAGAAGGGTTACCCAGGATAAAAACTTGTGTCCGTGTTTTCGTGCATGGTTATCTTTCAGTGATCCTTATTTATTTCTTCTGCCAATAATGATTGAAATTATACTGCTATATTAAAATTCATCATAGATTGGATGCACCCTAGAGAAGTGTGCAAGAGGACCACATTGACCAAGACAAGATAATATAAAATAGTAAAATACTCTATGGAGAAGTGCACTATTGAAAATTGTGCCATGGTATTGGTTTATGCCACCTTGGATCTAAAATAATCCTCCACAAATGCACCCCTGAAGAGTGTGCAAGGAGGACCACATTAACTAAATCAAATAACAATAAAATATTCCTCTGAGGTGTACCCACAGGAGAGTGTGCCAATAGTAGTTGTTATCTCCCTCAACAAATGTGTCACCATTACCTTAAGAAGCCAACCATTTACCAAGAATAAAAATGGTAGCTAGAGAACTCTTTCCCATGCCATAACCATGTCGTTCTTCAAGAAATACCATATAAATGTGTGCAAGAATGTCCACTTAGGTTGTTATAACAACCTTGAAAAGAAGGACGACCTAGGAGCACATGCAAAAGCCTAGATCCATGTGAAAACAATCAATCTCCTCAATAAATGTGCCATAAGAGGGACGACCTAAGAGAATATATCTTGAGAGGGATGTTGTCCTATTAAAATAATCAAAACCATGTGTTGTAAGGAGAAACCATGGGGCACAAGATGAGGGCAACCTAGCAAATCAAATCTCCACCATACAAAGTATAGTCATCCATCCTTAAGGCATGTGCACAAACAATTAATTCACCATTTCAGAAAGCAATAATCAACCAATAATACTCAGTTGATGGGTATCCCTCTCCACAGATGTGATGATGTTCAATCAAATGTGTGAGCAATGGTATGCAAGACCCTCAAACACCACATGCTATATGCAAGCCTCCGAACAAGAGATGGCGATGCCAACAAGGTGTTAATCCATGGATATCATGCATCAAATCAACAACTTAAGCACAGTTACTCTTAGTGCAACCTGCATGGGCAGGGTCTTCAATTTGAATAATCGCTTGGTATATGAGTGGTAACACATTGTAAACTTGAAAATTGAGGCAACTGCTTATGTGTTGAAGCTTCTTTCTATCAGTATATCAACAACCAGCTGTATAGTATGCGAACCTGCTGGTTTGGACTGGTTCACCCCTTGGGGAGCCTGGACCCGTTTGTGAACTGGACTGGCCAGTTCACAGACCAGTTCGATCAGTTCACAAACCAGTTCGGTTGGTTTAACCAGTTGAGACACCTTTGCCAAAAAAAGAGAAAAAATGTTGCCCCACCTTTCTCAAACTCTAAGTAGGGTTATATAATGATGCTCTCCCCTTTATTTCCATATTTGGTGTTTAATGTTTTTGGATTACATTGATGTACATGAATACATAAATACAAAAAATTTGATATTGTATAAACTGGTTTGCTGGCTGGTTCTGGTTCAGTCTCAGTCTTGGTTCTTGATTTTAACATTTTGCTTTCCATTAACCAGTTTAGAAATGTAGGGAGTGCATGGCTATGCTTCACCCCTCTAACAATATTTGGTGCTTTGAGAATCTCCAATACAATTAATGCAGGAATTCCTTCCTTCCGATCTGTCTGGATGCAACCTTGTGTCCATGTTAGATTATTTCTAAGGTTCTGGATTATATGAATATTTAAAAGGGATTTCATCTTCATATGGTCTATAAGCTTTGATTCCACGTGCGTAGAGCCAAGTCATTATGATGCTTTTTCTTTGATCTTTTACTAGATTAGAAAATTTTATATTTGTCACCTCATGTTTTCATGACAAATTTATTATCCTGGTTTTGCTGAAACAGATTTGTTCATCTTCTTGCAAAGAAGACTGGTCTGGGTGAACTCTTTAAGATTGCTAGTGCCCAGAAGAAGGCCGAGTCCGAAAACTTCAGTGGTCAGTTTGTGTCTCCTGATTCTCCATCCACTAACATGTTTTTGGAGACACAAGAGAGCCAGGTGGATCCGCTTCATACTACACTTGATAATATAGAAAAACCTGCACTTCCTGTTACACCAGTTAATACAAAGGGGAGTGGTAAAGTTTCTAATAACAAAGCACTAAAGGCTAATTCTGCATCAAGATCTTGTCTGGAAAGCACCCCAAAAGCCTCTGGAAAGTCCTACTCTCCTCTAGTTGAGAAGCCTACAGATAAATCAGTTCATTTAGAAGCGTCTGGCAAAGTTACCCCACAAATGCAGCAGAGTGGCAGATGGGTTGAGCCACGGACTGGGGGTGATAACAAGAGAAGAACTGCAAGTAAGCAGTAGTAGAAACTCAGGGTAATGCCATTGTGCTGGCAATGTTAAGAATTATTTTGTGACTGGTAGCAAGGTATAAATCTATAACCTGTGTAATTGACATGAAGTAATTTGAAGTTGATTAATTATGTAGCACACTGTTCTAAGGTTGTCAGCCTTGGCAGGGGTACTCAGTTGAGGATTAGCCTCGATCTAAGTCAAAGCCAAGCCGTTAGCGAGGTTGACAAAGCTGGAAAAATAAATTAATTACAGCATGGAAAAATTACTGCCAGAAGTAGAAAGGGAGAAGATAAGTTGAACCATCCTACACACAATAAGCCCAGGAATATTTGAGGACACTATAAGGAGCATTTATATGAGCATTGGATCATGTAGAATATGGAGTACTGAAAAGTGAGGTGACTTCTGCATTTATAGGATACATCGTTCTGTTTTGAAGAGATTTTGGTCTGTACTCAATGGGTGTAGCATATTGCATGATTTTAAGGCTATTTGATGGCGAGTTTGTCTGTTTTAAGCAATTTTACAGGTGATCAAGATAGTTTGATTCTTGATGTTTTAACATTTCTATGTATAAATGTTTATTATTTTTTTCACCCAGGTACTATTTAAGGAATATTAAGTAGTTTTGATGTGAGCACAACATTGTTTCGGTGTGAGCACAACATGAGATTGAAATATTTGATTGTATTATGGCTATACCATAGCAATTTTGGCTGCATTGTCTTCAAATGAGTTAATAATCACAGAGCAGTTTTTATTATATTTCATGATTTACGAGCAGCATGTCATCTTTTATTTTTGGTAGGTATTTGTTTTTGTTCCGTGGGGAGCTATGAACTCTAAATCCACATTATCACAGTAAACACACTTCAACGATGTGGGGGACAGATCATAATAATGATTAGGGCTTTATGCCTGTTGGTGTTTGGGCGATGCACGGTCTCAACCACTAGATCACAACCCAGTGAACTGAGTGGCATGTCATCTTATAATTCCCTTTGTTAGGAAATACGGACTCACACTTTTATGCACAATGGGTGAACTAGAATGAATGCTAGAGTAATACAAGCTCTCACACATTCACATGCCTCTCCTTACATATATATAATTCTGTGAAGATAACTATTAACTACCTATATCTTAACATCTAACATCACATTTCATCAAACACATGTATAACATGTGGTATGACATATTATTGAATGTTGTTACCCTACCGATGCCCCCGTAATATGAAATAATATTTTGAAGATTTTAACTCCCCTTCCCCTCAATCAAGTAAGATTTTTACAATATTTTTCGATGGTACATCTCTTGAATGAAACTTCTCATCTTCTTCAAATCTAGAACCTTCTTGGTGCTTTATTGATTAACATGACTCTCACTCTGAAGGTAGTCTCCACTGGATTCTGCTGGAAAATCTCCATATTGCCCATCCTCTCTCTTTTGAAGGTAGATTCTAATTGGCTCCACTTTTTCAAAAAGTATAGTCATCTCTACTAGCTAACCATTTAACTCGACATTCCTTGCCAGTACCAATTTATCTGAAAATTTGTAGCTCCTCAAAAAAGGTAGTCCCGTGAATAAAACACATTACAGGGTAAACTGAATGTTTCTTCCAAAAAATATTTTCTTTGCTAATAGGGAAAATACTGTCTTTTTCTTCATTTGTGAGCAAATACCTCTACATTTTACAAGACTGAACAAAATCTGCAATTTGACTTGTTGCGAGTCCAGGCAGCCTGGTCTCTCTCTATTCTACAAGTTTATTTACTTCTTTTGTCTAAATCGCAGAGACACAGGCATTGATTTGTACATCCATCTGAATGGTTCAAGCTTGCGAATGAGTAGGATTTCTGTCTGCAAATTCTACCCATTATCTCTGGTCCAATCTTGTTGAGCACAGCCACGTGAATGTTTCTCATAATTTCCAAAATGTTATTGCAGACAATGGGAAAATATATACTTTTGTTGAAGCCCAAAGGGTTATTTCAACTAGTTGCCAATGTTGCTCGACGTTTGGCTAGATCCGGGATCTGATTTGAATCCCCTTGGGTGAGGTGCATTAGTTTACACTGACAAGTGTACTAGGGATGCCATCTACCAGTATGGAAAGTATCCCATGGGTTTCCCCACAAGGTTTTCCATGGATAAAAGATACTCATCAATATTTTTCGAATAATATTTCTGTCAATATTGTTTGGAAAATATGCTTTTTCCTTCTAAAAAAGTTAAAATGAAAATTTTAATTTTTTAGCTTAAATAACTTGCTTTTCATATTCAGATGTAGGGTTGCTGTTGGATGCCTCTCTATTGAACATAGCACTTATCTCTTTCACCAATAGACTCAAGTGGAGCTTTGATACCATATGCTAGGAAATTAGGGCAGACACATTACACATAGTGGACAGTCTCTCACACCGTCAAATGTTTTTGGTTACATATTTTTAATTTTGCCAAGGTAGTTGGGTGGTTAAACAACTTAGCTAATGTATAATATCAAATTTCAAGGTCATGTTACCACCTCACATGTGTGGGGTGACTTGATAATCATTTTCTATGTGGTCTTCCATCACACTATCACATCCAATAGTTCCACATATGAGATCTATGGTTTGCTCATAGATACTTGACGAACATTTCCATCTAGCTCAGAGATACATCCAATCTACTCAACTAATCTTGCCACTTGATAGAGGCAGATTGGGACATCTAGTTGGTACTAGTGTTATGTGAGATCCTCTCTACATGAATTATGGTAAAACACTTTCTTATGTGTGCCCATAACATTATGAGGTAGAAAATGTTATTCTATAATGGCTCATACATAATCAATATTGTTTCAATGGCTTAGGGGCATCATGGCGAGGTTATAATTCTTTTTTGCTCATTCAAATTAAGTGTATGATCTTATGGGATTAGG
The DNA here is from genome assembly GCA_001517045.1 of Pseudotsuga menziesii. Classification (NCBI taxonomy): domain Eukaryota; kingdom Viridiplantae; phylum Streptophyta; class Pinopsida; order Pinales; family Pinaceae; genus Pseudotsuga; species Pseudotsuga menziesii. Next base: position 301,184 of record LPNX010927284.1, read on the forward strand.
TGTGCCCCTATGGATTTAAGCAAGCATGATCCTCATTTCACGATTTACAACATTTTACCTTGCCATTTTTCATGTCATGCCATTTCACTAGCCAATTCATCCATTTCTATCATGTCTCCCTTTTACAATTAATTAATTATGTGCCATGTTCTAAAGTTTCTACATATTATTTCTATGTGATGCCTAAGTTAATGTCAAAAGAGTCAAAGTACTCTAAAGGAAATTAAATTAAATGATGAGTATGAGCTATTAACATTTACAAAAAAAACTGCAATCCTATGTCCCAACTTATTAAAGCTAAATCAAAGGAAAGTGACTAATGTTTCAAAATAAATAAAATAAATGATTTTAAAAATGGCACAAGGAAAGGGTAACTCAAAAAGAAATAATTCTCTTCAAGGCACACATGAAAAAAATCATTAGCCCATAGCTCTTGAAACCTAAGGGGAGGGCTTGGACCTCGAAGACTCTCTTTCATGATAGTTAATTTACTAATTGTGTTTACGAATAATTCAGTTAAATTCCCTTTCATTACATTATATTCACTTCATTACCCTCCTCTTGTTTAGAAATTTAGGAAGTTTAGTTAGTATTATGGGTGTAAAATGAAAATTTTAATCAATTATGGTTGCACCATGGTAGTTACAAGGTCATTGGAGTAATTGATTAAATGAGTTACTAGAAAAGTGCACATAATAGCCCTTTATAGTAATGATGGCATATAATTAAGTTATTTTTTAACTTGTACTTTATAATGTTAACACTCGCTAGGGGTGTAAAATGTAAATCTAGATCAATTATGGTTGCACCATTGTAGTTTTAAGGTTATTGGGCTAATTAATTAAATGAGTTATTAGAAAAATGCACACAATAGCCTTTTATGTTAATGTTTGTATATAATTAAGTTATTTTCCTAAGTTGCACTTTATAACGCTTAACACTTGGTCTACAGTTTATTTCACTTCTCTCATAGGTGGTATGCTTTGTTCATGCTTTAGTATTGGCCCATGGTATTGGCACATAGTATGAATACATAATATTGGCCCATGGTATTGACTAGATCTACTTGGGCTAGTTTATTTCCCTTTTCTCCTGGGTGGTGCACACCCTTTGTCATGCTCGGAGTATTGGCACATGGTATGAATACATGGTATTGACCCATGGTATTGACTAGACCTACATGGGTACTCCTTTTATGGGACATTATTTCACATGTATTTTTTTACCCATTTTAGTAGCGCGTCCCCTATTTTTTGACTTGTCAGGTTGGTTCGGAAGTTGAATTAGGGTTTTGGTGTCTATAGTTGTTATTTTTGACCTTTATCTCTTGAGAGTTTAACAACTCTCTCATCTATATAATAAATACTCATCTCATTGTTTTTTTTCCGAAACACTTGTGAATAAAGGGCTCTCCTTTTCTTGACAATTTGTGTGAGTGATGAGTTGATGCATTTCCTTTGAAAAGGATAAATTAGAATGCTAAGAAGAAGGCGTGGAAACCTATATATTGCTCAAGAGGTTAAGGTAACTTGTGATTTTAATGTTTTTTTTAGAACAATTGCATGTGAATGTGTAATTTCAACTCTGTGAACTTATGCAAATAGCTAATTTCTATAGCATAGATCTAGCTTTTAACTGCATGTATCTTGAATTTTCCTCCATGAATTCATCCCTTGGAAGCATAGAAGAGATTTTTGGCCATCACCAACTATGGATTACACTTCTATGTTGACAATTTGGATGGAATTATGAACAATCTTCATTAAGTTAGTATTGTTGTTTTTTCATATATCAAGGGCCCAATTTGTCAATCAATTATACTTTCAGTTCTCTTTCAATTGCATCAATTCTATCGTATACTCATATATCTTCTTTAAATTTAAATCATTCTTCATAAACTTATAATCGTCATGCAGCCCATAACAATAATTCCAATCATAGAGACAAGATATACATGGAAAAACTAACTGGGAAAAAACACGGAATGCTTCACTTATATAAATACAAAATTACAATCATGAATGTGCTACAACACCTTGAGATGCACCAACCTCTGAGTTTTACCAGTTCCAACTGAAAGGATGCTACAACACCCCATTTTTCCAGCTCCAACTAGAAAGAGGCTACAACCCCTTCATATTTTATCAGCCACTACTAAAAAGATATGCCAACACCTTGAGATACAAGCTTCACTTGTCAAGGACAATTGTCCTTCCCTTGCTCCACCCAACCGCTCTTATAAATACAAAGATCTTTCACTACTTTTTTTAAAATGTTTCTTCAAATAGTCCTTGATTGTCATACACAACTTCAACCCTTGAATCTTCAACACGTACAATTTTACAACTTCAACACTTTGTACCTAGTCAACAGTAAATATACATACACTAAAACTTAATCAACCTCAGACTGTTATGCACTTGGTATGCACTCCACATGGGCTTGGATCAGACCCTGATTTGTCTTGAGAAATAGCCTTATAAGAATTCCGAAAACTACTCCAAAGATAGTACAAAACCCAAGACCAATACTCTTCAAGATTTGCCCTAAAATCAATCTTCTTGTTGCTGTTTGGACCTACAACAAAACCCTTAAACAATGTGCTTAATTTTGCTCCATTAGCCATGCAACAAACCTTGAAACACTCTGCTCAATCTTGCTCCATTAGACCTACAACGAACACTCCTTAACAACCCCAAAGACCATCCATAACAACCTTAAAAGCAATCTTCGACAGATTTCATGTTTGACTACTTTTACATTGCCTCAAAACATTGTTTCATCCTCCAATAACTGTTGCTTGCAACACTGCCTTTGCTATCTCAGAGCTTCACCTCAAAGCTTCACCTAAGAGCATGCACAACTCACTCAAATAAGGCACAATTCTCTTGTATTTATAGGGATTGATCACCTACTTTTTAGTTGTAGACTTGTTAGGTCGGCCCGCCCTTAAATTCTGGCCCATAAACTTGTTAGGTTGGCCCATAAACTTGTTAGGTCGGCCCACTATTAAAATTCTGACCCATTACAAAGAAAGAATCATATCTCCTCAACCACAAGGAGTTAGGAGGCGTGCCACCCATCACCGGTCTCGAAATAGGTTATCTAATCATGAAGCTTGTGTTCTCATTTGGTTTGACTATATGGTGTAAAAGTTCTTTCAAAATTAGTGTCTCCAAATTTGACCATACATCTTTAAGTCTTCTTTTACAATCAATATTCTTATGTTAACAATCTTCCTTATGGGTACAAGACCCATCAAGAGGGGCTATCAAGCCCACACTTCCAAATATAAGGGCTTCTTGCATTTTAACTAGTCTTTGATCAATTTAACAAACTTCTACCAATGGGCTACAACACCCAAACTTATCCATACAAGGGGATGTTTGTATTCTTCGACTAACTCACATCCTTCAAATTTGATTCTTATACCAAACTTGGTTGATACCAATGAAAACACAAATTCCAACAACCTAATCATCACATCACAAGATAAGTACTTAGTATCCTTTGAAGGAATCCTCCTTAGCAGCTAGATTTTTATTTAAGCGCAGAAGTCAAGATAAATTTCACTAAGTAAAAATGATGAAATTTTCATACTGCCTTTGGCTACATCCCAGTGAGGACCTTCTGAAAGTTTTCCAAGAGCCCCAACTCAGTTTTAAGCCTTTTGGTTTCTCTGCATAGTTTAATGCCCAAGCCCTCTATGCACAAATTTTAAACAAAATTTGATTGAAACTGAAACACATGAAGTTCTTTTTCCAAAATTAAACAATTTAGAAATTTTTTTTTTGACCAAAATTTCAAATTCAGAAATTTTCAGACAACCAAACACATGAAAATGACACAGTTGTTTTTGACCAATGGTCCAGGATAAAACCCCCAAGGGAAAACCTGTTTTTGAGAGAGATTTATTATCTTTTCAGTAAAATACAAAAATCAAACAAGAATACTTACCGAATTTTCTTCTCGAAAATCGAACCCTTTACTACTGAATTTTTTCCTCGATTTCTATGCTAAATTCACCTTGAAAAACATGTTGTACGAACACAATTAAATTATGTACTTTCACCTCGATTTTTGTGCCTGATTTGACTGCCCCGAAATCCGTGTAATTCGTAATGTACAGTCTGACAACTGTACACCTCGAAAACTGTGCCAATTCTGTGTTGTTGTATGGTCCTTAAAAAAATGCAAAAAACCTCGAAATTTATGCCCTCGAATTTTGTGCATGTACCTTAAAAAACGTGCCCTGTCCATACTGCTGTACGGTCCTCAAATTCTGTGCAGCCTTGAAATTCATGCCCTATTTGTTGGAATCACTCCACCATTTTTTTGCCCACTTTGCCTTCTTGATTTGTGTGCTAGAAATTAATTTCTCTCCTGGTTTTGAAAAACTCTTCAAACCCTCTCTTTCTCTTTTCTTCCTCTCTCCAAAAATCTCTTTTGAAAATAAACACAATGAAAAAAAATGAGATTTTCCTTGCCCTAGCCCTTTTCGTTCATGGTAATTTCCCCTGTCAATCTAATGGTCAAGATTAGATTAGATGAAGGGTTCACAATAAATGCTCCATTAAATATTAATTAAATGACATTTAGTGCACCTCATGTCATTTAATAAAGTTAGAACAATTCCTTTCTATTTAATTGTTCACTTAACTTTATTTAAATATGAACTTAATCATTTACTTGAATATGAGCTCTCTCGATCGAACTTTGAGTAAAAACACAGGGAGATATGTCAAAAATACAAACAAAAAGTAGTTTTTTTTTTCTTCCTCCAAAATTAATAAATATTATTTTATTATTTTAACTATTATTTTATTAATTTTCCTTAAAAGGCCTATGAACTTAATCATTCGACATACTTTTGACGGGCCCCGCTACCCCAAAAACAAGAAATACCTGAAAAAACATGATGATGATGTTTTTCAGGTATTTCTTGTTTATGGCGTAGCAGGGCTCGTCAAAAGTATGTCGAGTGGGTACTCGTTGGATGCGGAATTTAATTTCACATCCAACGAGCTCTCCCGATCGAAATTTGAGTAAAAACACAGGGAGATATGTAAAAAATGCGAACAAAAAAAGTAGTTTTTTTTATGATACCTATCCCCAAATTTATATTAAAAAATTGTGAAGACCTATACGGTATTTCAAATTTAAAGCAATTTCATTGGCTAACACATGATGACATGGAATTTGAATTAGAGTTAAAAGGCCTATTTTGAGTTGAAATTTCCTCTAATAGTAGGAATCAATACTGGAATACCAAGCCCGGGGGACTTGCTTCAGACCATACGAGGCCTTTTTTCAGCTTGCAAACATGTAAATCTCTCTCATACACCTCAAAGCCCTGTGGCTGCTCCAGATACACCTCCTCCTGTAGAAGATCGTTGAGAAAAGCAGTCTTCACATCAATTTAATGGATCTTCCGACCCATCTCTGCCATGAGGAAGATCACTACTATGATCGAAGAAAATGTGGCCACTGGCGCAAAGGTCTCATCATAGTCAACTCCCTCTACCTGTGAGAACCCACACGCAACAAAACGAGCTTTGAAATTATCAATACTGCCATCTGCAGCATGCTTTATCTTGTAAAGCCACTTGGAAGTCACAACTGACTTCCCCTCTAGTCTCGGAACCACTTCACACACCCCATTCTTCATGATGGAATTGTACTCTTCCATCATGGCATCTCTCCAAACCTGGTGTACGGAAGCCTCCTCATAAGTGACAGGAACGGTGTCACGCAAGCTAATCACCTGTGCCATATAACTCAAAAATCTCTCAGGTGACTTGCTCTCTCTAACCTCCCTCCTGAGTGGTCCAACAGACTCCTATGCTTCCTTCACAAGCTCCTTAAGCCAACTTGGCTTACATTTCTTGGAAGAAGAATCTTGTCTCAGATTCTCCTCTACATCCTCATCAGACACCTGTCTCCCTAAAGAAGTACCAACAACCTAAGAACCTGTCCCTGGTGAACCTAAACCTGTACCAAGAGGACTCGAATCACCTGAAGGTGTCACCTGCGAACCTGAACCTGTACCAAGAGGACTCGAATCACCTGAAGGTGTCACCTGTGAACCTGTCCCTGTACTAGAAGTACCTGTAGACTGAGCCCCTAAAGCTGATGATCCTATAACCTGTGACCCAATCACTCTTGAAACCAGTGACCTTATACTCTGACTCGCTGAACTCCGAACTGTCACCTGTGGAGTACTCTGCTGCTCCTCCATTTCAGAATCTAGAGACCTCCTGAAGGCTTTCTCCTCCTCAAACTTCACCTCCCCCCTCACAAAAAATTTCCTATGTGTAGGAAGGTATATGCGAAAAGCCTTCGATGTCTCATCATAACCAACAAAGATACCCCGCTCCCCAGTAGCCTCCAACTTTGTCCTCTTCTCAGAAGGGACACATGAGTATGTAAGGCAACCCAAAATACGAAAGTGACCTATCTCAAACACTTTCCTTGTAAACATCTCCTCAGGAGTTTTGCACCCCAATGCATGGTGCAGACTCCTCTTCAGAACATAAACAACAATGCTACAGGCCTCTGCCCATAGAAATAAATGAATACTTTGATCATGCAACATGGCTTTTGCTGCACCCACTATCGAACAGTTCTTCCTTTCAACCACTCCATTCTGCTGTGGAGTGTAAGGAATTGCCAACTGTCTTTTGATCCCCTCCTACCGAGAATACTCATCGAATGCATGGGAAGTATACTCACACCCATTGTTTGACCGAAGTACCTTGATATTCTTTCTTGTTTGGATCTCCTCAAGAGCTTTGAACTCTTGGAACCGAAGCAAGACTTCCTCTGATCTCTTGCTTCTAAGGAAATAGATCCAAGTCTTCTTGGAAAATTCATCGATGAATGTGACATAATACTCATATCTTGTCAAAGAGGTAGATGACATGGGACCACACAAATCAGAATGTATCAACTAAAGCACTCCCTATGATCTGGAATCACTGCCTGGAAAAACAGTCTTGGTGTACTTTCCCAAAACACACCCTCTACAAACACCACTCGACTCTGTGCTAAACTCTGGCATACCTGTCATCATATCTCTCAGCATCCTCAAAGCTGGATGGTGAAGGTGGGCCATCCTCCTGTGTTATAACTCACACAACTCACTGCTGCACTGAGTGCGTGATAGTGCATGGTGTGGCTCGAAGAGAATTTTGTACAGTTTCCCGCATCTGACCCCAATCACCCATGAATTAGATGGACCTGCTACCTTGGGAAAGATGTGAACTTTCCCATCAAGGACATATACACCGAAGCCTCTGTCTTCAATCATGGAAACTGAAATAAGGTTCTTCTGGAGCCCAGGGGCATAAAATACATCCCGCAGATACATATCATGCATGGAATCCCTGTCAAAACGGACAGTCCCACACCCAACTGCACTCACCACTGTGTCATCTCCCAATACAACCTCCAATTCTAAGTTTGTCTCTAACATAACTAGAAACATATCATGATCACCTGTCATGTGACTGGAAGCTCCACTATCAATGTACTAAGTGGAGGAAGTAGTGGCAACACTCAACGAATGCCCAACAATCATGGAATGGTCCATGTGGTCTTGAAAGTTCCTGGTGGTAATAGAATATGTTCTCTCAACGCTAACACCTGCAAAGAGAGAAAAGTCTCTCTCAAATCTTGCAGTAAACTCATCAATATTTGTTGAAACTGTTGTTCGTTGTTTTTTCTTCTTGTTGTTTGGACACTGTCTAGCATAGTGTCCCATCTTCTGACATGCAAAGCATTTCACTTTGCTCATGTCCTTCTTCTCCCCATCATGCTGTTTGGCCCCATCCTTGGAACCCTTCTTGAACTTCTTCTTCTTCTTACCCTTCACCGCTAATGCAACATTCTCATTATCATCCCTGTGATGTGATGAACTGCCCTGTAAGTATCCTCTCTGTGTCTCCTCCTGTGTGAAATCATCCCACAATCGATCCCATGTGGGCATGTTCTCCCTACCAATGATAATATGCACAAACACGGTCCATTGCTGAGTCACAACATTTAGTGTTGTACGCACCATCTCAACATTCCCTATCACCTCACCTGCAACTGCAAGCTCATCTCTTACCAGTGTGATATTGGTAAGATATGAGGCCATGCCTTCCTCTTTAGCCATGTGAACACTCTTCAACTTTTCCCTTAACGCCATCTTCCCGTTTTCATTCGAACTCTAGTAAAGATTTGTTAAAGCTGTTGTTATCAGCCAAAATCGCACTTCTCCGTCTGAGTGCCGACATTCCTCATGTTGGTACACAAAAGAACAATTTGGATTGAAGTGGCCTAAACACTATAGATGGGCATGACCTTTGATGCATTTTCCTCAGACCAGCTTTGTATATTTTTATTATGGATTTTGGGTTGCATAAGCGACTATGTGCATTGCAACTTGCATGTCATACGCAAGTATTTGCATTGTAACATGTGTATACTTGCATACGCGAGTTCCCTTTGAGCAACTCGCGTGTCATACGCGAGTTTCGTATATTAATACCTGCGTATACCCTAATTCGACATTAAAAAATATAATTCGAGATTAGATGAGATTAGTTGGGGCCTAATCCATAACTATCCCAACCATCTCAACCATCCCAACCTTCGAAACCACCCTATTTCCCAAAGTATAAATAGAGGCCTTGGGGCGGGGGCTAATCAATCAATTTTGGAGAGCAAAGTTATGCTGGTGGTATATCTTCAGAGTCTTGGAGCAGCAGAACTCAGAGTCCTTTGGTTGCAGAAGAATCCTTGTGTCAGAAGTTGGGTTGTACTCTTATCTTATTCACCGCTTGTTAATAAAGAGAATTCTTCTTCCAATCTTTTATTGAGTTTATTTCATGTATATTGGCTTAATGGATATGTTGATTATGTTATATATATGCTTTTCATCTAACCTAAAATATACATATGCATGAGATATTACTTGAAGTATTTTCTCTTTGCAGGTGGAGAAGTACATCCCTAGAAGCTTTGGAGAGAAGTGGAGTGAGAGAAGATCAAGCTTGGATCAACCTTCGTTAAACGGGTAAGTCAAGATTTTCTTCCTATTCTCTTTCCATTCCTTGTAAAAGCTGATTGTATGCAAGTTAGTAGTAAGTTGGTAACCCTAGACCCTAGGTTACAAGGGTGCTTTATCCTGAACAACAGAACTAGTGAACATACTGGGGAGCCCAACCTATTGTGGGTTTATCCTGTAGGTTCTTGACCAGTATTTGCTCTAATTTTGAGTGTGGTTTCTTTATCTTGCCTTTGATTTGTAGTATAGTATGTCCAGAGACCTTTTTATATTTTTTCTTTGAAATTTTTTTGTTGTATACGCGGGTTGCTCTATAAGACAGTCGTGTATGGTACGCGAGTTGCTCTACAAGACAGTCATGTATATCCTGTAGCAACTTAAATTTTTTGGTAGGGTTTGCTTGTCCCTGTCTTGGATGAATTTGTTTCTGCTTAGGGTCTTCTGTTGTTGGCATAATCCTGTAAGTCCAAAGTCCTGTATGCCATACTTTTCGCTTGTTTTAAAGCCTTTGAGTTTGCTTTGTTTGAATCTTCTAGTGACTTGAAGTTGGTCCTCCCGCTTGGCCTATGAGTTCAGTGGTATGTATCCAAGTCAGTGATTAGGGCTTTAGATACCTTATTTTCTATACTGCTTTGTGTAGTGTCAGTTAGCCACTTGTTCTTTAGTAAATCTAGTGGATTTTGTTCATTAGTTTTCCAATTCAGGGATTTTACCAAGTTTCTTTCCTGTTTGTTTGAAGTTTGGTCATTGTAGGTCCTCTATACTTCATTTTGCTTTTGATGTGTTGTAATGATTCAAACTTGCTAAATTTTTTTCATTTAGATGCATAGTAGTTTTTGAAGAATTTGAAAAAATGAAAGAAAAACATTTCATGCCTTTGCATATAGTTGCACTTAGTAGTTTTCTTTTTAGTATTTTCAAATAAAATTTCAAAAATTATAAAAAGTCTTAGTTTTTTCGACGCTTAGTTTTAATTTCATTAGCTTACATTTACAAAAAGAAAAGAATTTTGGCATAAGTAGTTGTATTTTTCTTTGGAATTTTCTTTATACATCATTTTTACTTTTCTTATCGATTCTATTACATCACAGTCCTTCACGCCACTTACCTTTTGACTAAGAACAACCCTTAAAATAAACGATATAATTTAAAATATATTAGTAAGTTTTATTTTATAGGGTCATACACCAACTAGCTTAGGCTAGACTTGTGGGATAGGGAGTTTAAAGGCTGCACAAGTGCTTAAATTCATATGTAGTTGGCCAATCGATAAGTAAACCCTTTCCTATGTTGGTTGTATCTGGGAAGCTCTTCTCAAATGGGAGTTAAGCACGTAAACCCTTTCCTATGTTGGTTGTATCTGGGAAGCTCCTCTCAAACGGGAGTTAAGCACGATGTCGTGTGGAGGCTTGGACTGAGGAGATAACCCTTCGATTCCTTGTCAAAGCGTAGACTAAGGTTTTTGCGCATCTAGGGATTTTGTCCTAGATAGAGTTTCGGTCTTTGCTACCCTGCCCATGCGTACGAACCAGGCTTGTGACTGTCCCCGGAGACTGTCAATATAGTTAAGGTATCCTGTAGTCTCTCAGACATCTAGGGTTCATACACAGGTAGAATGGAAGGCTATTTCTGGTTGACCTTGGATAGGCTTGGAAGGTAACCCTTGTAGAAAGTGTGAGAGGGCGGTGGGTGATTCCTCTGCTTGTGCCTAAGAACATCTTCAAGGACGCCAAGTAACTGTCCCTCAACTTTCTTCCAGAAAGCATATCTTATACCCCTTGTGATTGTTGAAAGACTTTAGGAAATTTTGTAGTGATTGCTTTGTGGTTTGTTTGTGTTTAGTCAACCTTAGGGTGTGAAGAGTCAAATTTTCAATTGTGGAGGACCAAATTTTCAGAAGGTCAAGAAGGTTGCAAAACCTTCCCCTGTTCACTACAATGGAGCCTCCACCGCCCCCTCAGCGATGGAGATTAGACACAGACGGTTCTTTCGAACTGGTAGGAATTAGTGAAGTTCCGGGTGAACCAAAACTTAGGACAAACTAGGTTGATACAACCCCAGTAGAGATAGAAGACTTGTAGGATGACGAGTTTGCGAGAAACTTTAATTCACCTCTTACTGACCTAAACGATCCAATGATCGTCCAGGTTCGTCCTTTCAATTCACATGTGATTGGTGTTCTTGTGGGCAGGCCAATGTCTAGTGCAGGAGAAATTTCTTCTACCTCCACCTCAGCCGCTCCGGCTGAAGGGGTACCACCTCCCTCATTGGGTGCCCCTAGAACAAACATACCAACTGCTCCTTTAACTCCATCTAGTTGGGTGGTTTGACCACCGGCTTCAACAAATGTAGTAGGCACTTTTGGTGGGGTGGTCATTGGGTTTTCTTTGGAATGGGGGGCACATTCCCCCATCCACTCCATATGTAGGTCCCGCCCCTACCTATGTAGGGGTACAATTTGGAAACACTAACCCATATGGTCAAGGTTTTCAAATGTCGATTTCAGATCCTTTCACGAGTTCTGCTTTCTCTCTTTTTAGCGGAGGGATACCTATTCCCGTTTTCCAAAATCTAGTTTCATCTAGAGCAGCTCAAACCACATACACTGCACTACATATGAACAATCCACTGGCTTAAGGGTGGAATCCTTTCCAAAGTGGTCCGACTACCTCACAACTGGTAGCTGGGGGTAGCCCCACCTTTACTTTTGGGAACCAGGGGACAAGTCCTTCTACTTCCCAAGCTCATACTTTTCAGGCTCTGGTCATACCCAAACTTTCATTCTTGGCAACCTTGAACTTGCCAGACTTGGCCAAGTTAATGAATGACTCGGTGAAACATGATGCCACTTGGCCACCTGTCCCTACCAAACTGCCCTTGGATATTCCAAAATTTGAAGGCAAAGTTAGTGAAGACCTAGGGGCTCATATCACCACTTTTCACTTGTGGTGCTCTTCCAACTCACTGAATGATGACACTGTTCGGTTGAGATTGTTCCAGAGAACTCTTACCAGTGCCGAAGCAAAGTGGTACATTGAACTGCCCTCTGCTGCGTTTGATAGTTTTTGGGACTTAGTTGATGTGTTCCTTAACCATTTCCAGCTTCCTGTCTGGTATGATGCCGACACAGACTTATTGTCCACTTTTCGGCAGGATTTGCCACTCACATTTTAGATCATATCCAAGAGTGGTGAAGGAGAAAAAGGCTCATTAAGGCCACTATCTCTCCCGAGTTTTTATTATAATGGTTCCTTAAATCCTTATTTCCATATATATCTAAGGATGTATCCACTTCGGGAATAACTAATGAGGAAGAGGCTATCCTCAGGGCCCAACAGTTTGATTTGATATATTATCAGTATGGGATTCTATATGAAATCATCCTTGATGCATCGAGACCAACCCATAGTGTCGAAAAACCTAAGCCTGGACCCCATGCCGATGGTGTGGTTTGTTCATTGAAATCTCCCACTGTAGAATCTTTGGCCAAAAAACTCCATGAGTTGTCTGTCAAACAATCTACGGCGGAGGCAGCAGAGGTTGCCCCCTCACCCCAAAATGCAAATGTTTTTGCACAATCCTCCCAAAAGGGCAATCAACAACCCGGTGCGAAAAAAAAAGGGGAAGAAAGGTGAGGGAAACCAAAAATAGCCAAAATCCACAAAAAATGTTGATGGGGGAAAAAAAAAGAAGAAGAAGGTGAAATTTCCATGTAAGTTGTGCCAGGAAGATCACCCGACCCATCAATGTCCCCTTATTGACCAAGATCAGAAGCTGCTTAAAGGCCAACAACCGACTGTCCTGTAGGATCCTTTTCCCCAAGGACAAAATTCTGCTTTAGCTTCAAATGTAGCAGGGGGCACCCCAAATGCTCCTGACCCAAATTATATCAACATGGTTCGATCCCAAAATTTACTCCAGACTAGGAACAAGAACTATGAGACTGAGGCTCCAGAGAAGGGTAAGTCTATAGGTGAAACTTCTAACCCTCTCACATTTGAAAAACCTGCCGAAACTATGCCCAAGTTACCAAAGGGTGTTTTTAAGAAAACTTTGCACAATCCTAATGCTAGGGCTGCAACCAACTACTCTGTAGTTGAATATTTAGCCCAGACCTCGTCTGCGATGTCAAATTTAGAGGTGTTACAGAGTTGTCTCGCCCAACGAGATGCACTCTTAGCAGCCTTAGGTAGTATGGATTCATCGAGCCTCACGGCGAAGTTTAATTTGTTCGATGTCAAAATTCGTCTACCTTATCATGTGGCCTTATCGATAGATGTCATCCATGGAGGAAAAACCATTGGAAGGGTAGTTGTCGATAAGAGAGCTTCCACATGTGTTATGTCCTTGTCTTGTTGGAAGGCTCTTGCATCTCCAGAGCTAGTTCCATCGAACACCCTACTTACTGCTTTCGACAAAAGGTCATTTCGTCCACATGGTATCCTACCAACTTTCGAAATAAAGTTGGCAGGGAAGGCAATGTCTGTGGAGGTAGAGGTGATTGATGCACCTTTGGATTCTAACTTACTCCTGGGGGGAAGTTGGACTTATTCCATGTTCGCTATTGCATCGGCTGTACTTTGGGGAGTAGTGTTTCCGCATGAAGGGAAGTTGGTTATTGTAGACCAACTCAGTTTTACTTGAAAGGGCCACATGGAAACTAATGAGTCCACCGTGCCATTGGTTGATCAGGTTAAACCTGCTTCAGAGAGCTTAGGGGCTAGAATGTATGCATCATTAATGGGCACATTCGATTTTCCAACTCTGATTAATTATTTAGGTTCTACTAATGTAGGGAAGTCTATTGCAATGGTTGTCGATAGAATAGATCCTTGGGTTCTTCCTTCCTGCCATGAACCTGAAGTTCCCTTATCGACAGTGGAAGTAGCTTATCAAGCTATCGTTTATATCGTTGTTGATTCTGTTCCGGTCCCTCTCATAGTCTCATAGGATCCGGAAGAAACCTAAATGCCTACTTGGGCAGAGAACTCTTTGCATACTGAAGATTGCTTAGATATGGTTTTGTCATCTGATGAAGCCATTCTGGAAGCTATGTGCGGACGAGATAAGATCTGCGAAGATATTCACCATCAATCCTATTTTCTTCTAGAGTTAAGAAGGATTGAAAATCAAGAGTTCCATATGAGACTGACAAGTGATGCTAATACACCCATTAATCCCTTACCTAGGAAAGGAATATTTGTTGAGGGGAATATGGAAAACATTTCTGTTACTATTCCTATCAACATCTCTGCAAACCCAAACGTTGTGGAAAATGTGCATATCGGTGCAAACTGCTTTCCGGAGGAGATTGCTATCTATAAAACCTTGTTTAAGGAATTCCGCGACGTGTTTTCCTGATCATATGAGGAGATGTCAGGCATAGATACACCAATAGTCGAACATGAAATCCAAACATATCCTGATGCCAAACCCGTTCGACAAAAACTTAGACCTGTCAATCCACGTAAAGCGACAGCTGTTAAGGCTAAAGTTGAAAAACTGCTGAAAGCCGGTTTCATTTACCGATAGCTTTGACAGAATGGGTATCCAACCTCGTTCCTGGCGACAAAAAGCAAGGGGCGATACGCATTTGTACTGAATTTCACAATCTAAACAAAGCCTGTCCTAAGGATAACTACCCCACACCATTCATAGATCAAATCATTGATGCTTGTGTAGGGAGTGAAGTCTTTTTGTTTATGGATGGTTTCTTTGGGTATAATAAAATTCAAATTAAACTGGAAGACCAACATAAAAAAACTTTCATCTATCCTTGGGGTAGATTTGCGTACAAGAAAATGCCTTTTGGATTGAAAAATGCAGGTGCTACTTTTCAGCGGGTAATGAATTTTTCCTTTCATGACATTAAGTCTATTGTCGAACCCTACCTTGATGATCTGCCAGCACATTCTCGTAAGAGGATCGATCACTTAGATCACTTGCGTTTAATATTCGAATGATGCAGATACTACAAAATTCACTTGAATCCCCACAATTATGTTTTCTATGTCGAGTCAGGGAGACTACTTGGGTTCATTGTTTCTAACAAAGGTATTCAGGTGGATCCTTTGAAAGTTGAGGCCATAGTAAATTTGCCTCCTCCTCGTTCCATCAGGGAGCTTCAAAGCTTGCAAGGGAAGTCCAAATTCCTTCGATGTTTTATCGTAAATTATTCCAAGATCACTAAAGGTTTCATGCGTCTGTTGAACCAGGACATCCCATTTGTATGGGATGAAATCACACAACTTGCGTTCGAGGCATTAAAGAAAGCTTTGTTATTGGCACCATTACTGCACCCGCTAGATTACTCTCGTGATTTTATATTGTATCTGGCTGCATTAGAGTCGACCATAGGGGTAGTACTAGTCTAGAAGGATGATAAGCTCCAAGAGCATGTCTTCTACTATCTTAGCCATGCTTTAGATGGCCCTAAACTTAGGTATTCCCATGTCAAGAAGTTGGCATTAGCAGCTGTGTATGCTGTTCAGATGTTGCGTCACTACATCTTACTAAGGACCACGGTGGTAGTGGAAGATGTTAATCCTTTCCAATATGTTTTGTCCCGACGGATAGTTGGAGGCAAATTTAACAAATGGATAGTCATTCTCCAGGAGTTTGACTTAGATTTACAATCTGCCAAATCCAAAAAATCCTTAGTTTTTGTAGAGATCATCAAAGAATTTCCGGTTGAGGAAGATATAGCCATTGAAGAAGACTCATTCCTAGATGAGCACATATTTTTGATTTCCACCTCCGACCCTTGGTACGGAGATATACTTGTCTATCTCCAGACTCTGAAGTTCCCTCCAGCCTTTTCGCGAGAAGAACGACGCAAACTACGCTTACATGCAAAAAACTACCTCATTATTGGAGATACTTTATATTGTAGAGGGGTAGATTCTATTTTGCGTCGATGTCTTACCCACGAAGAGGCCAAGACCGTCCTAAATGATGCCCATAGTGGAGCATGTGGGGGTCATTTATCTGGGTTAGCAACGGCCTAGAAGATCTTACGTGCCGGCTATTTCTTGCTCACGATCTTTAAAGATTGTGTGGAATCCATGAAGCACTGTCATCCTTGTCAGCTTTACACCAGAAAGATGCGGTTGCATCCTGCTCTGTTATTTTCTGTCATCTCAGTGGGCCCCTTCACGAAGTGGGGGATAGATTACGTGACATGCAACCCACTCTCGGCTGGGGGGCACAAATACATCATTGTCCCTGTAGATTACTTCACGAAGTGGGCAGAGGCAATGCCCACCTATAAAGCTGACGGGGAAACTACAGCCTTCTTTGTCTTTAACCAAATTATCACACGTTTCGGTATTCCTAAAGAGATTGTCATTGACCATGGCAGTCACTTCCAAAACAACATGATGACTGAATTGACGACTATGCTAGGGTTTAAACAAGAACATTCGTCTTCTTTTTACCCGCAAGTGAATGGTCAAGTTGAGGTTGTAAATAAAACCTTGAAGACTATTCTCAAGCGCACTATTAAGCAGCCCGGTCCAATTGGCACATCATGATGTATCCTTGCACTTTGGGCTTATTGGACCAATGTGAAAACTGCCACAGGATTTTCTCCTTTCCAACTCGTTCATGAAGTGGAAGCAGTAACCTCGGTTGAATGCGAAATCCCATATCTAAATATTGCTATTCATGTGCTACCTGATACGACTAAGCTAGAAGAATGGTTGTTACACTTAGAACATCTAGATGAACAACGTAGGGATGCGCTGACAGCAAATGAAGCTCATAAAAATAGGGTAAAAAATCAGTACGATAAATCGGTGAAACCTAGAATTTTTTCTGAAGGGGAGCTTGTCTTGCTTTGGGATCAAGACAAAGAACCCCTGGGGGCAGGGAGATTCAGGTCTATGTGGTTAGGGCCTTATGTTGTGTCAAAATTTTTGAAGAAAGGTGCATATGAATTAATCGATTTCGAGGGAAATAAGCTGCCTGAGCCTAGAAATGGGGTCTACCTCAAAAAGTACTATGCTTAGGCTTAGCACTTTTTTGTATTTTTATTGTATGTAACTTTATGTAAAATAGTTCACCGGTTTGTGTTCTTATATCATCTGTTGGTTGTTACATATGTCTTCTGAGTGGTTCATAGGTTTTTCAGATGGCGCTAGTTGCCACACTTGCAACCTGACTTCAGCCGCATGGGTTATTTACTCACCCTCAGGACAACTAGTTGCCTCTGGAGGTGCTTGTCTAGGTCCTGCTACCAATAATGTGGCCGAGTACAGGGCTGTCATTGAGTTGTTATGGGATTCCTTGTCATGAGGCATTACCCAGCTGGAAGTCATGCTTGACTCTCAATTGGTAGTTTCCCAGCTCAATCGAGCATATCAGGTGCAAAACCTTATTCTACTACGTCAGTTTATGCAAGTTAGGTTACTGGAAAGAAATTTTGATTTTATTACATTTAATCATATTCCAAGAAATCAAAATTCATTAACTGATGCATATGCAAATTATATCTTGGATTGGCATTTAACAAATATTTCATAAAATTTAGAACAGACACATTTAAAAACACATGTAAATAAACAGACAATATATATATATATATATATATATATATATATATATATGCGAATATTTTTCCATATAGATAGGTTGAGTTTGATCCTCATATCCAGTCATAACTGTATAATATACAAAAAATATATACAAAATCTGGATCGTAATCCATAAAAATGCTCCTAAGTCGAAGCTTGACCACCCTGAGCATCCTGGTCATCCTACTCTTGGGATTCTTCATCCTCTTCGGCTGCAACAACCTCAACAGCCTCTATGTAAACAAGTACTGCTCTGGCTACCCTTCTCATAAGGCGTATCCACATAGGTGGGATACCAACTACTAACTCCTGCATAACAGCAGAGATCTGCTCAATACGCAAAGTAGGTACTCTTTGGGTAAGCCTGGCCAGCTTCCCCTCAAGAAACCTAATCAAACTGTGATCCTCTTCTGCCACTAGTCGCACGTACATATGAGGATTCCCAACAGGGTGAACTGGTCCAATGTCTGCATTTTTCAATATTTAAAGGATTAAAACTCTTATACATATGTATATATCTTTATGACTAAAATTCATAAAAATTTAAAAAACTTGAAAAACCAAAATACCTAATGCTCCCCATGCACCTCTAGGAGGGAGGACAAGGTCATTGTCACCCCAGAAATCCAACCCAGCATATGGAAACTGCTCTAGTGCTGGTAGCTGTCGCTCCCACCATAGGTAGAAGTCATCATCGTACACACTCTGAACCGATCCACCGCCACCCTGGCGGAGGAATATTTCTCCCCATTTACTCAGCCTAGGCTGACGGGGAGAGGAAACTGGTAGAGGTATTGTAGGACTAAGACCAGACACTCTCTCAAGGAAAATGCCACCAATATGCTAGAATAACCGAAGTTTTTCCATCGGCCTCTCTTGTAGTCAAGGAGTTGCTTCTTCATTATCGAGATTACTTCCGAGCACCAGTCATATAAAGATCCCTATTGACATTCCACCGCAATTATCATCTGGTTTTGAGTTGCAAGAAGAAGTGATGATGATCCTGCAACCCTCACTATCGTGCTTACCAACACTTGTAATGGAAAGCTGTGAATATGAGCAATAGGGATGCAAGTACCCCTTTTCGGATTACAAGGCTCGTTGTAAGTATCAATATAATTATGAACACTTAGAAGGTCACTGCCCCTACCGGTACCTTCCAAGTTGACATGAGCTCCCCGTCGTGACAAACCAGATATGAAATAGATGTCTTCCAGTGTAATCTCTAGATTCTCACCTTGCAAGTCAAATGCACCTAGATCATGATCTCAATCGTTTATCAAAAACTCCAGTAAGCAGACATTCGATCGCATAGGTGAGGTACAAAAGAATTTAAGCAACCCGCTTTGCCGCAATGCATGCACCGTGGGGGCACTTCGAAGAGCATCTTGGTCCATGTCTTCATGCTCCCTCTCCCTCCACTCCAACACCATGTTTCAACTTGTTAACAAGACCATTATCAAACATTAAATTCATGTAATTTTTTATTTTATTTTGGCCTTAGATAGCATTTTTATATATCGCGCAGTATACACGAGTTGCTTTCGAGCAAGCCGCGTATAAAATGCGTATGCATGACTGTTTACATAGCATACCCGCATATACAGCGTGACTGCCTTTAAATTGGTTGAAAAACATCAAATTTTTCATAAAATAAAAAATTTGCTTGGATGAAATGAAAGATCATGGAGAGTAGATTTATCTGGCACTTGCGGTTTTGAAATTCGTCCAATAGTTTGACCACAGCGAGCAATTGAAAGTAGAGGTAAAACTTGTCTATATTGGGTAAAAATGCCAAATGGTGAATTTGATTTCTATTTTTGCACTATTTATAGAAATTATTTCAAAAGTGGGGTTTTTAACCTATAGTTTGTAATTTTTATTAAAATCAAACTAATGCCATGTTATTTTTTACCTAATGAAATAGGTCCAAGGTTATTCAAAGTCGTCTTCCAATCATATAGGGTAGGATTTTGATTGTTTATATGCATTTTCGCATTTATACTTAATCCACTTTACCCCTAGGATTACTACTTTGACCACGGACTATGGTATTCAACCATTAGTACCTTGTCTATATCATTGTTCTTCTATGGATAGGGATTTCCTAGCCTGAGTACCCTAGCGTAGAACACATTTATTGTCTTTTGGTACTCATTCCGCATTTGTCATAGGTTCCAGGGAGGCTTCTTAGCTATTTTTCACGCCAAATTGAGCCTCATTTTTGGTCTCTTTTTACAAGCTATCCCCTTTATAAGGATCCCCACCCTTATGGAGTTTCTTTAGGCCCAGGTCTAACTGCTCAAAATAGACTTGACTGCCGAGTAAACTTGTTCATTCAGGCTCATTAAGAATATGCGAATGGACATCCACATCGGTGGTAGGTTATCTCTTTCTCGGACCATGTGGAATAATACGAGAAATGATCACTCTCTTTTCTATAGAATTGAGAAGAGTATTCTCAGGCACAAGTTTATCACTTTTCCGGACCCGAGGGACTAAACTTACGGAAAAGGACTACCCGGTATGAGCTTATTTTTCTCTTTTTCGTGCTCTGGACTTAAACATGAAAAATATTCTGAGTGTACTTTATGTCTTTGTCATGCTCGTTAAACAACAAGAACAAAACATCGAGTTTACTGTTGTAAGCCCCATTTCTCATACTCAAATGGATCTTTTCAAGTGATCTTGCTTTCCTTCACACTCGTAAAACTCAAGCTATAAGCTGCTCTTGAAGGAGCATTGTGTAGGTGGTAATTAACCTTTTTTGGACCTCCCTAACTAAGTACGAAAAAGGTTCACCTTTTCTTCTTCGGAAGTTAAGAGAGTTCTTCTGAGATATGTTTTATACTTTTTCGGTTTCAGGAGACTAAACTGGACGAAAAAGGAACCCCCTGGAGTCTTCTTTGGCATTTTCAGACTCTCTAAATATGAAAACATCAAGCAATCATGTACTAGTTCAGGCTCGTAAAATCCATGAATAAGTGAAATTATCAAGCATTATTCCTTCTTCTCTCGAAGCTTGTCAAAAACGAAGAGAGAGTTGAGTTGACTTTCCTGGACTCGTTAAAATTTAACAGGAAAGATAAGGAATAAGTTTTCTCTTTGGGTTACAATCGGTGGTAGCATGTCCTCCTTGAACATAGCACTCTTTGAACTTTTTGATACTCATGTCTTAGTGTACACTTTCAGTTCAGCTATCACTTTGAGTTTCTTACTCCTCCACTTGTCATTTATGCCTGGGGAATATGATCATGTCTCCTACATGACAGATAAGTCTTGTTGTTCTATCTACAAAGTTAAAAAGTTGCCTTGGGTCATCTTTGTGTCGTGCTCACTGTTCAAGGATCTATCCCTATTTCTTCTTTTTATCCTGATTCCATCATTATCCTATCTGATATCACATGTGTCTACCTTCCTTTATCTAGTTCCTAGTCACTCTTGTGATCCGTTGGAGGATCTATTTCCTTCCTCATCACATCATGGTTTCTCATCAGCATTTGCTGAATACGAAGACCTAGAGTTTTTGACGATGGTACCCTAGTATTCACTTTCATCATTGGTGAATTCCTTTGCTTCAGTTGTCAATTGTCACCTATTGATTGGCAATCTGTTGAATCCTTTCCATGTTCGACTTCGACACATCTATTCAGATGGCCTAGATTGTACTGGTTCCTTTGGATTATGACGAAGACCTTAGGTTCACATCTATAACCTAAGTTGCGCAAGATTGTGTTGTGTTCACTTACATAGCTTCTAGATCTTTGAAGACTCATCATGATTGTATATTGTGGCTTCGATCCACCTTTGTAATATACGTGGTCTAGAACCCGTATCATATGATGTACTCAAATATTGTAAAGGAGCTAGTGTTCCAGTATATTGAACATGGCATCCTCAGATATGATTTTGTATATGACATTTGATATNTTATGAGTTCTCCAAGATAATGATTATAATGTATTTCTACCATCGCTTCCCTCTAACCTCACACATTAGGGGGCATCTGTTATCAGCCAAAATGACACTTCTCTGTTCAAGTGCCGACATTCCTCATGTTGGTACACAAAAGGACAATTTGAATTGAAGTGGCCTAAACACTATAGATGGGCATGACCTTTGATGCATTTTTCTCAGACCAGCTTTGTATATTTTTATTATGGATTTTGGGTTGCATACGCGACTATGACACTCGAGTATTTTCATTGTAACCCGCGTATACATGCATACACGAGTTCCCTTTGAGCAAATCGAGTGTCATACGTGAGTTTCCTATATTAAAAACCGCGTATACCCTAATTCGACATTAAAAAATATAATTCGAGATTAGATGATATTAGTTGGGGCCTAATACATAACTATCCCAACCATCTCAACCATCCCAACCTTCGAAACCACTCTATTTCCCAAAGTATAAATAGAGGCCTTGGGGTGGGGGCTAATCAATCAATTTTTGAGAGCAAAGTTATGCCGGTGGTATATCTTTAGAGTCTTGGAGCAGTAGAACTCAGATTCCTTTGGTTGCAGAAGAGTCCTTATGTCAGAAGTTGAGTTGTACTCTTATCTTATTCACCGCTTGTTAATAAAGAGAATTCTTCTTCCAATCTTGTATTGAGTTTATTTCATGTATATTGGCTTAATGGATATGTTGATTATGTTATATTTATGCTTTTCATGTAACCTCCAATATGCATATGCATGAGATATTACTTGAAGGATTTGCTCTTTGCAGGTGGAGAAGTACATCCCTAGAAGCGTTGGAGAGAAGTGGAGCGAGAGAAAATCAAACTTGGATCAACCTTCCTTAAACAGGTAAGTCAATATTTTCTTCCTATTCTCTTTCCATTCCTTGTAAAAGATGATTGTTTGCAAGTTAGTAGTAAGTTGGTAACCCCAAACTCTAGGTTACAAGGGTGCTTTCTCCTGAACAACAGCTGTCCACATCTGAAATGCATGATCCTTTGCTGATATGTGAGGGATTACATGATCCTTCACGACATCAAGTATAACCCTCCTTGCCCTCATATCCCTCTTCATGAAAGCTTCCTTATCAACAACATCGACGGGTACTACTACATGATTAGCTGTTGTACCGCGTAATATATCCCATAGTTCATTCTCTTCAAGTATCAAGCTAATTCTAGCCTTCCATGGGCTAGAATTTGCAGCCCCATCTAACCTGTCTTCAAATCTAAGACCAAATACCGTGGCTACAACCTGTAACTTCAAGCAAGCTGTTCAAGAATTTCTTTTCTCCAAACCCCTGTTTTCTAAATGTTCAAATTCTGAATTTTTTAATGTGCTCTGATACCATGAAATTTTTCCAAGAACCCCAACCTGGTTTCAAGCCTTTTGGCTTCTCTTCATAGTTAATACCCAAGCCTTCTATGCACAAATTTAAAAAAAAAAATGACTGAAACTGAAACACATGAAGCTCTTTTTCCAAAATTAACCAATTCAGAAATTTTTCTTTTTCACCAAAATTTCAAATTCAGAAATTTTCAGACAACCAAACACACATGAAAATGACACAGCTGGTTTTTACCAATGGTCCAAGATAAAACCCCTAAGGGAAAACCTATTTCTGAGAGAGAGATATTTATTATTTCTTCAGTAAAATACATAAATCAAACAACAATATTTATTGAATTTTCTTCTCGAAAACCGAACCCTTTACTGCTGAATTTTTTCCTCGATTTTTGTGCCAATTTCACCTTGGAAAATGTGAGGTACAGACATAATTAAATTATGTATTTCACCTCGATTTATGTGCCTAATTTGACTGACTCGAGATCAGTGCAATCGATACTGTCTGGTCAATTTCGTACAGTTGTATGGTCCTAAGAAACTATACAGAAAACCTTGAAATTTGTGGCGTCAAATTTTGTGCAGGTACATCGAAAAATTTTCTCTGTCCGTACTGCTGTTCAATCCTCGAATTCTGTGCATCCTTGAAATTCGTGCCCTATATGCTAGAATCATTCCTCGATTTTTGTGCCCAGTTTTACTTCTCGATTTGTGTGCTGAAAATTAATTTCTCTCTCCTGGGTTTGAAAAAATTTTCAAACCCTCTCTTTCTCTTTTCTTCTCTCTCTCCAAAAATCTCTTTTGGAAATGAACACAATGAAAAAAATGAAATTTTCCTTGCCCTGGCCCTTTTTATTCATGGTAACTTCCCCTGTCAATCTAATGGTCAAGATTAGATTAGATGAATGGTTCACATTAAATGCTCCATTAAATATTAATTAAATGACATTTAGTGCACCTCATGTCATTTAATAAAGTTAGAACAACCCCTTTCTATTTAATCACTCACTTAATTTTATTTAAATATGAACTTAGGAAAACCATGACTTAGCCTTTTTAATAAAGTCACTTTAAAAGCATAAAGTACTTTTCACTTCATTAAATGCACATTGACTAGGAGTCACAACTTAAGTGTCCTTGTCCACCCCAAGGCAAGTCTAGGTGGACAAACACTTCCTAGGTAACTTTTCAACACCTTCCATTAGGGGTGTTTGTTTTTGGGGTAACATTTTGGTGTCATTGTTGGGGGGAAGATTGTTTCTTGTTAGAATCATATACTTCAACATTTGATGTTTTACTCTTAATTTATTTACCTTAATTATCCCATATGACGACTCTATTGAATCAAGGACCCCAAGGGAGATACTCCACTCGAAGTTCTTATCAACCTCTTGTCCAAAGATTTTATGATCCAAAAAACATTTTACATAGAAGGCTTAGGAGAGTTCAATATTCATCAATAAGTATTCTTGATATTCTTGCTAAGATAATAAGGCACTTATTTGAAATGGTAACTTGGAATGGAAAATTTCAAAAATTACCCAAATCAAGGAACTCCTCATCCAATTCTTGATAAGAAAAATAAATGGTTGCCTAAATTTTCAGGAGATAATGGTTGCCAAAGAACAAATTGAGAAATTACTTCATGTAACAATTGATAATTCTGCCCTTAAATATGCGGATGTTTTAATGAAGCTTTTTGTCTTAAATTTTGAAGGGGATGTTGTAATTTGGTTTAGGAACCTCCTAGGTGGATCTATTAATGATTTTGAATCATTGGAAAATACCTTTTTGGATGAATGGGAGATTAAAATTGATTGCTAAGTTTCTAATAAAGCAACGGTTAATGAATTTCATAATAGATTTTCAAAGTTCTTCGAAAAGGTTCTTAGAGAAGTCAAACCTAGGGAAAAAGTAGTGTTTCTATATTATACTAATGCCTTAGATAGACCTTTTGAATTCATGTTGAGAGATAAAGATCCACAAGATCTTATATCTACCCAAGAAATAATAAGACAAATGTAACAAATTTTTTCTACTTCATGAAAAGTTGATTTACTTGGAAATTCAAGCGTATCTTCCTTGAATGCTAAAACTAAGCCTACTTGAACCACAAATAATGCTGAAACTACCTTAGATCATATTTTTTCCTTGACTTTGAAGTTTGAAAAGACGATTGTTGAGTTAATTCAATCTCAAACAACACCGCTACACAAATCTTGAAAGCGTGAGAGAGAAACAAAGGAATGTCCCTCCTAGATTTCAACAAAAACGCTCAACATAGAGGGAACCAAACATGGAAGCCTAGGCTTAGCCAAGAGCATGGACTTACTAACATACTTGCACCAACAAACCTAATAGATCAAAGAGACATCCCATGGTGCCTAAAATGTAATGAACCACATAGTGAATGGGAATGTCATAATAAAGGAAGTGAAAGTAATCGAATGACAAGTACCTCCAACCTCGAGAGCATGTACTTCTTGAATGATGAGGTTGACTACATTTACAACATCAAAAAAACCCATAAAGTCACAAGGGAACAATAAAGACAGATTAAAGAGAGAGGCATAGACGTTTCTAAGGCAACTCGAATGTATGTGTTAAACTCAATAGATGATGAATCCAATAATAAGGTTAGGAAGGATAAGTACATGGAATACATGAGAAACAATTAATCACAAGGGACTTCACCTAACTCTTCACATCAAAGAAAAACATGGAACAAAACACATTTTCCTTTGAACACTTCCCATTTGATTTCAATTAGTGATAATGAGAACAACAAAAATGTAGATTTGAAAGTAGATGTACTCAATGCCTTAACCAAACTCACAATTCCCGTGTCCATTTTAGAATCAGTCAAATTCCATTCACAAATGGGGAAAGTGAAGAAGTTATTCAAGATAGAAGATTCCACGGAAGAACTTATAGAAGGTCCTCCCGTAGTATTTCAAAATATGAACCATGATAAGAGAAATGAGAGTCATTGACCTTTCTAGATTTACCTTGATGATCAATGATCTTGTTTTGCACAATTTTAAGCTAGGGGCATCGATCAATGTTATGCCTTTGAATGTCATGTAATAATTAGGCTTGACCACCACAAGACCTTATAAAAATGTGTGGAATAGATTCAAAATGTGTCCAAGTTTATGGTTTTTTCAAGGATTTAAAGGTTAATCTAGTTGCATATCCTGATATTTCTATATTGATGGATGTCACAATTATTGATTTCTTGATGTGCGAGGGATGCTTTTAACAAAGAAATGGGTTGCATGTTTGGGAGGAAGTCTTTAAATGGACTTATCACATGCCACTATCCCAACTTTTGATGGGATTTATGTCACATTTCATCCAACCATGGGATACCAAGTAGAATATCATAAGGAACCCATGAATGAAGAGTCGTACATTAATGAAGAATTAAAAAACCTTAGCGTTTATACAAATTCCTTAGCACCTAAAACATTAGAGACCAACAATAAGGAATTTGAAGGGGTTTGGACCATGCACTTTGATGGTGCTATGTTCAAAACGTGAGTTGGAGTTGGAATCATCTTTACTTCTTTGTTGTATATGATTCCAACTCCAACTCACGTTTCGAACATAGCACCATCAAAGTGCATGGTCCAAACCCCTTTAAATTCCTTATTGTTGGTCTCTAATGTTTTAGGTGCTAAGGAATTTGGAATTTTAGGTGAGAGAGAGAGAGAGAGAGAGAGAGAGAGAGAGAGAGAGAGAGAGAATAATAATAATAACATTAAATATCAATATTAATATATATTAATATTAATAATTAATAATTAATAAATAAAATTAATTAATCAATTAATTAGGAAAAGTCAAGTGACGTGCCTTTATGTTTGAAAATGCATGAATTGGCCCATATAAGCCCTACCATTATAATTGTAAAAACACCATTAATATATTTATCAATTATTCAATATGCAGGTTATTTCAAAAATGATGGGTTTATTCCGAATTATTTGAGAATATATGGATAGAGATATTACATTGGTGTCAGAGTGATCTCGACCTTGGCCATTATTTTACACTTTGTGTAATTTGGTTTTTAACCATTATCCCAGGGTTTCCCTAAAATTGTGGTCTTTGAACAAGAAGGAAAATAGAAGAGGTAAAACAATAAAAATATAAAGAAGGAAAAAAAAACAACACAAGGTTTATAAAAATCACACGTGCTTTTATAAACAAGTCGTAGAATAAAAAAAGTAAAAAGAAGAAGGAGAAGAAGAAGAAAAGGGAGTAAAAAACAACCCATTGTATTATGAAACCACACTTGTTTTTTATTTATAAAAAACCATTACATTAATAAAAACGAGTTTTATCATAAAGGAAAAAGAATTAAACTATAGAGTGAAGGATCAATCATATTTTTAGATTGACAAAGATTAAAGTGGCTTACAAGTCTATTTAAGAAAATATATTATAAGGGTGAGTCCCAAGGATTAATATTTCTCTTTAATAAAAGTTAATCCCCAAAATTTGAACTTGGGCGAGGAGGGTAACATTCCTTCTTCCCAACCACGCAATCTACACACAATCCACAAAAGAATTTTAAGAATAAAAGAATTCAAAGTTAAAAGAAGAATTCCTTCAAAGGGAACTACATTAGTGGATATTACGCTCTTCGTTCTACTTCTTATCATAGGAGTAAAGGACAAATTATCGACAAAAGAGCCAAGTTAAAGGGGGACCATTTACCATCGAAAAAGTTGAAGACCAAATTGTCGATGAAGCAACATAATCAAGGATAATATAACATTTTCATAAGAATATAAGTCTTTGTTGGAGCAGGGCCTCGCAGCTACAGAAGAAGCTGCTAGTTTTGGCGGAATGATAAGTTTTGGCGGAAAGAGGACAAGACAGAGCTACGACGCCGTAGCACATTTCCAGCTGGAGAGCAGAGCTGGAAACCATGACTTTTGGGATAGAAAAGTCAAGAAGAAAACGGTACCCGAGCGACCGAGAGAAGAAAGCTCAACCACTGCATTGAAGGCAGCGGCGGAATATAGGAGGGCTCAGTGACCCTCATAAAGAAGAAGGAGCAACGAGGCTCAAGCATTGAAGGCGAAGGACAAAACAGAGAAGCGGTGCATAGTACCCATGGTCAGTGCCGGGAAGCATGGAAGACCACAGAGAGCTGTGGTGTGACGGTAAGTGGCTACCTCAAGGACAGAGAGGACCAACTGTCACTATTTAGGGTTTGGGTTTACTGTTGGGACAGGCCCACAGTGTTGTAATGGCGAGACCTTCGGGCCACCTATAAAAGCTTGCATTTTGTATTGTAAAGGGTTAGCTAATCAGTCAGTTAGCCAGTAGGTTGGCTCGTAGGAGGAGTCGTAGTTGGTCAGTAGATTAGTTTTGAAGTATACTCAGGAGTCAGTCAGACAGACTGTGTTGTAACGATCCAGACACTTAGCTGTCTGTGAGTCCATTGAGTCTGTATGTAACCATCCATAGAGAGGAAAGAGAGGGAAGGATCTATTGAAAGAGAGGCAATATAGAGATAGAACTAGACCAGAGATCTAGAAGAGATCTCGCGCTGCATATGCAGTGCAGCAGACTGTGCTAACTTCCCTCAAGAGATATAATAGAAGCACAGTTTGGTGGACGTAACTCCCATCCCGGGGGTGAACCACGTTAAATCTGCGTGTTATGTGTTGCATGAATGTGATTGTACTTTCTTATTGCTACTGGTTATTATGCATATGATGTTAGTTGCAGGAAGTGAATGTATGTATTGTTCAGCTCATGATAATGCAAGAAGATAGAGATAACTTGAAGTATTTTAGTAAGTTGTTTAAAGACTCCTTTACGTCTGTTTCTAATGACCACTTAATCACAATATAACTTCTGGAAAGTAGAGTTACGCACGGTGACACAGTCAACGCTAAGAGTGCAAAGTCGTAGTGGTAAGATATCGCAGAGAGGTGATATCGCACCGGCAGAGGAGCTGCAGTGCGCGATACTGCAAGCTGAGGGCTTAGCGTTGAAGAGAGGTTGGGTGTCCCGTAGTGCGCAGAGATGCGATCAGGTTGGAGATGTTGTGAGTAAGTGGAAGTTGTGCAACGTGGGAAGAAACCGTGTGACTTGCGCGTGGGTAAGGATCGCACGGCTAGAAGTGCTGCGAGGAGACGGGGATGTGCGATGCGTAGATATAGCTGACCTAGTGGGTCACAGGAGTAAGAGAAGAAACGTAGGATGCGCAGAACCTGGTCCAAGACACTTGAGTCTTGGCCAACCCATTAGATTCACTTTGGGTGAGACTTCATATCACTTCGCGGTCTGTCGCCGAAAGGGCCAGTGAGTTAGGGGTGTTGTTGATTGATTATAGTAAACCTGGGTCTTCCCATGCAATCAACAAATGGTTCCGTTGCCGGTTTAAACGACTGGGAGTCAATGTTCTGTTGGCATCCTACTAGAGAAGAGTTTCACCAGTGGCTGGATTCAGACTGAAGGGAGTTCGCCAAGAAAGAGAATAGGAGTCCGAGACTAAGCACAGAGGCCTGGTTAGAAAAGCATATCGCTTCAGACATACACGCTATATTTTTTGTAACCTACGGAAATGAGCTATTCGACTGGTTATCCAAGTTGACAGATAGGAACACATTCAAGAAGAAAAGAAACATTGTCTGGACACCGGAGCTGATCCAGACCGTGCAGAACCTTGACAATCCGATTACGAGAGCAGTGGACTTCTGGCTTACCAGTGTGCTAGAAGGCTACGTTACAGAATTTGCAGTTGACCAGAGAAAGAGCTTCAGCGCAACTGAATGATACTTCTTCAGAGGATATCGCGGTAAGTACCTAAGTTCTCTAAACTTGTCCCTTAAGATGTTGCTATATGAAAAAGGAACAATGGATCTAGTCTCAGATGAATAAGTAAAGATAGTAATGTCACAAGAGTTTGAAAGTGATTTTGATGACATTGGACGAACACGTAGTGGAAAGAAGTATAAAGTAGATTTTAGTTCTCCTGTATTTGAAGACAGTTCAGACAGTATTAGGCAACAGAGCCCTAGCACCACAGAAGAACCAGAGGGGGGTATCCCTTACCACCCCTATACTCCTCAGAAACAGACAGGGACTCAGAATAACCCCGTAGGTACTCCATCTACTAGCTCACAGTCCGTACCTACTCCTGCTACAACAACTTCACCTACACCACTGAGTGGTAGTACCCCAGTCAGTCAGAACCCACCGCAGAGAAATAGAATGGGAGATGACATGAAGCTACCTATTTTTAAAGGTACAGGAGCAAAAGACCCGGAACAACATTGGTTCCTATGCGAAGCTATGTGGACCATTAAAACAATCAATGATGATAACCTTAAACTTGTACAGTTGGTCACCACACTCAGAGACAGAGCCTTAACATGGTATATATAGTATACTACATTACCCAAGATGCTTGCCCAGGTCAAGAACGCCATGATTAAAGAGTTTAAGAAACCTAAGTATGAGTCTCAGTGCATTACAGAGCTTAAGGATATTAAGCAGCTACCATCAGAGTCAGTATGGGACTTTGACCAGAAATTCAAAGCTCTTATAGACCAAGTAAGTTTTGAGTTTGCACCACAGCAGCATAAGGAATGGTTTATTGCAGCGCTGCTCCCTCATATCAGAATGCCACTAATGCAGCAGAAACTTACTACTCAAGATGAAGCGTTGGAGATGGCAATGAAACTAGAGGCTTCACCTTTAGAAGAAACCAGTACAGGCATGACAACTCTGCAGACCCAGTTGGCCAACCTTACATTACAGATACACGAACTTAAAAAAGGGAAAGAGGTTATGCAGGACATATGGTGCATAAAGTGTAGAACACAGGGCCATAGTAAAGACAACTGTCCAGTATTTGCAGAATATTTAGCATCAGGAGCTCCTAACCCCTTACCACGAACGCAAGGGCCACGGTGTGAAATATGTAAAACACAAGGACATCCACCTCAGCAATGCCCTTTGCTTCAAAAGTACGTACAGACACCTAAAAACCTATATTGTATCTTCTGTAAATCCGTCGGGCATGATCCACAAGATTGCCGAGCTTATGATCTCATGTCAGAAAGAACACAAGATGTGTACAGAGTCCAAGCAGACACACAGGGTCCAACAACAGGACCACAGCCAGATCAGACTTATGGAGGCCGTGGAGGAGGATTAAGAGGACGAGGCCGTGGAGGAGGCTTTGCACGAGGAGGAGGTTTTGGCCAAGGTCATGGACCAGTCACTTGTTATAATTGTGGAATCACAGGACACTATGCTAGGGACTGTCAAAACGCTACTACCACTTGTAACTACTGCAAATATTATGATCATACCATAGAAGAGTGTCCTATCTTGATAGCTAAGATCAGAGACCCTAAGCTCACAGCACACCAGAACATCCAGCTTATTGCTGCTGAGCCTAAGGAACCAGAACCAACAGTTAACATTGTGACTCGGAGCGGTGCTTCCACTAGTGGCACATCGCAGGAGACCGGAAAGCACACAAGTCGGGGGTGGGTGCGCAGAGCTCCTACTAAAGCAACAACACTCGACCTACAGAAGAATAAAGAGACCTTTCAGGAAGCTAAGGCTTCCTTTGATGAACTTACACCATCAGGACCGCAGGTACCGTCGTCTAGGGGCGTACCGCAGCAAGTACCTTGTAGCGATAGCCCTGAGCAGGCACAGCAGGCTACCACATCGGGAAGATGCGACGAGGATGACTCGAAAGGAAGTGTACAAGCCTTCCTACACAGCTGCATGAAACTCCTGAGAAATGATAAAGCTGTCGGTGAGCTACAGCGTATGATAGATCAATGTCAACAACCCTCTCTCTCGGGCAGCGCACACCGTGCTGTCCATAATATTACAAGACATGCAAGGACAGGAAGAGAGATGAAATTCACAGTGCAGATTGGCGAGTTTGAAATGGATGAGGTTGTCTTAGATCTCGGATCAAAGGTGAATGTTCTACCTAAGCAGACATGGGAACAGATGGGTAGCCCTCAGTTAGCCCTATCACCTATCCACCTGAGATTAGCTAATCAGCAGCGAGTATCACTGTTGGGTCGACTACCGCAGGTGCCAGTTGATATTGACGGAGTTTGTACTTTTGTGGACTTCGAGGTTATAGAAATCATTGGCGACAGTCGACCATATCCAGCACTATTGAGTATTGATTGGGAAATTGGCAGCAAAGCTGTCATTGACCTAAAGAAAAGACAAATGACCTTTGAGGATGCGCAGATCCGGGTCATCGCACCGCTGGATCCTTACCAAGGTCCTAGATATATTGAACCTATCCGAGCAGAGGAAGAGGCACATAACATCGATAGTCTCTACCAGATGGCTGCAAACCAGAACGACTATATAAATCCAACGGCAGAAGGGCATATTAGTTGGCGATGCGACAGCTCATTCGCATCGGATTCTGATGTTGGTCTAGAAAACTGGCAGAACAGACTTTACGAAGTCTCATCGCGTAGATGTGCATTTATAAGTAAGTCACTGCGATGGATTGGCACCGAGATCGCTGAGACTCCATCATATCATGGTCTGACGGATATACAGGACTTTTTTGAACAGTTTGAGCAACAAATTCCTCATGAACAAAGGATCGCAGCTATGGACCTTGCAGTTCGAGCTACACCTGCAAGATGGTGGTATGCACATAAAGAGAATATCGCATTATGGGATAATATAAAAAGACTGATGGCGATCAGATTTTCTAACGACAGAGAGTATGTCCAGCAGAAATACACAGGAGAAACTGACCCCAGGATACACCTTCAGACATGTGAACAGAACTGGTCGAACATTCCAGAGGATGAACGGGTTCACAGATTCATTCACACATTGGACACAGTTCCAAGGAACTGGTATACAGAGACTGAGCTACGCAAGGGAACAACCACATGGCCGCTTATGACAGACAGCTTCCTACTCACCTTTGCGTTTGAATCAGAACATCCAAGTGTTGCTCAGGCCCTAGACATAATCAAGACAAATATTTTCGAGGAGCGCACCATCTCAGTACTAGTCCAACCTGAGTGGACTATCCAGCTAGAAGAGGCATTGGAATGCTATAATTTTGCATCAGAATCAGAGGAGGCAGATGAGGATCCTCGTAATACCAACATTCCAGAATCAGAAGGCACTCGCGACGTGGAGGGACCACAGTTAGAGATTGCAGCGATCACCGAGCCCATCAAGATTAAAAAGATCAATATTGGCACAGACGCAGAACCTAAGTTTGCCTCTATTGGAGACTACTGGAATGATGAAACAGTTGGACAGATTGCAGATCTGTTACATGACTATCAGGACCTATTTCCCACCAAGTTCACAGAGATGAAGGGAATAGTTGGAGATCTGGTAGTCATGAGGATACCATTAAAGGAGGATGCTAGACCAGTTACGCAGCGCCCATACAGATTGAATCCGCGCTACAAAGAAAAATTAAAGGACGAAATTGATAAAATGCTAGCAGCAGGCATCATTGAGCCAATAGAGGAAAGCGAATGGGTTAGCCCTATGGTAGTGCAAGAGAAGAAAACAAAAGGGGACATCAGGATCTGTGTTGACCTGCGAAAACTCAACGATGCATCACTTCATGATCCATTTCCAACACCGTTCACTGATGAAGTACTAGACAACGTGGGAGGACAGGAGGTCTACTCCTTCACCGACGGGTTTTCAGGCTACCATCAGATCAGAATACATCCAGAAGACCGATCCAAGACCACCTTTGCAACAGAATGGGGCTCGTTCCAGTATACGGTAATGCCCTTTGGTCTTAAGAATGTACCAGCTATATTTTCTAGAGTAGTAGTTGCTGTATTTAAAGAATACATTCATAAGTTCTTAGAAGTATATTTTGATGACTGGACTGTATTTGGGTTAATTGATAAGCACATAGGCAATCTAAGGTTGATGTTAGAGAAATGCAGATTTCTCTAAACTTGAAAAAATGTATATTCTGTGCACCGTTTGGTATTTTGTTGGGTCACATTGTTTGCAGAAAAGGCTTGATGGTAGACCCCGCGAAGATCGCTATCATTGTAAACCTTCCAGCACCCAACTCAGTCAAGCAACTGATGACAGTACTTGGTCATACCAGGTACTACAGAAAGTTCATCAAGGGCTACGCAAAGATTACAGCGCCGATGGAGAAATTGCTAAAGAAAGATGTAAAATTCCTATGGAACGAGGAATGCCAGCAGAGTCTAGACATACTTAAGGAGAAGATGGTTACAGCACCCATCCTAGTATTTCTGGATTGGACTAAGCCTTTCCATGTACATGTGGATGCATCCGGCATTGCATTAGGAGTCGTCTTGACCCAGCCAGGAGAAGGGGATCTTGACCATCCCATCACATACTCCAGCAGAAAGCTATCCACAGCGGAAAATAACTACACCACAACAGAAAGGGAGGGCTTAGCTATGGTATATGCGCTGCAGAAGTTCAGGCACTATTTATTGGGCGCCTCGTTTAAAATGTTTACTGACCATTCCGCATTAAAGTACCTAGTCAATAAACCAGTGTTAGGGGGGAGAATCTGTAGATGGTTACTCCTCTTCCAGGAGTATGATTTTGAAATCATTGTGAAACCAGGAAGACTGAATGCAGGACCAGATCATCTGTCGCGGTTAGACTCAGGAGAAGAGCCTAGTAACCTAGAAGACAATCTGTCAGATGCCCCGTTGTTCTCCATACAGATAGCAGATGAGTACTATGCCGACATTATTCAATTCCTCACCACAGGAGTAGCACCTGATGAGTTTACTAAGCAGCAAAAGAAACACTTGGTTGTGAAGGCAGCAGACTTCACCCTCATTGCAGGATGCCTATACAAGTTAGGCTCGGATGAAGTTCTACGCAGATGTGTGATGTCGCACGAAAAAGATGCTATTATCGAAGAAGCTCATTCAGGAACCGCAGGAGGTCATTTCGCTGGAAAACCGACTGCGCAGAAAATCCTAGAGGCAGGATTATGGTGGCCTACATTGCACAAAGACACCAAGAACTTTTGCAGATGCTGCGATATCTACCAAAGGGTAGGAAAACCCTCGCGACGCGATGAAATTCCGTTGCGACCGCAGGTCACGCTGCGCGCATTCGACAAATGGGCTATAGATTTTGTGGGTCCTATCAACCCACCAGGGAAGCGTACTGGTGCGAGATATATTATCACTGGGACAGAGTACCTCACTAGATGGGCGGAGGCCAAAGCAGTAAGAAATTGTGATGCTGCTACAGCTGCACATTTCCTCTTTGAAAACATCATCAGCAGGTTTGGGTGCCCAGTAATTCTGATTAGCAACCAAGGTACACATTTCTTGAACATTACTATTGAGGCATTAACAGAAGAATTCCAGATTCAGCACCATAAGAGCACTCCCTACCACCCGCAGGCTAATGGTATAGTAGAGGCCTTCAATAAGATTCTAGAAAATGCTCTTACTAAGATCTGTAATAGCCAGAGGAATGATTGGGACCTCAGAGTTAACGCTGTCTTATCGGCATACAGAACCACATGCAAGAAACTTACGGGACACACACCTTTTAGCTTGGTATATGGACAAGAAGCTGTTATGCCTATGGAGTATATTCTCCCCAGTTTAAGAATCGCTCAGATTACCGGGATGACTGATACAGACACAGTTGAAGCAAGGCTAGCACAGCTACTAGCCTTAGAAGAAGACAGGTTCATCGCTGGATTCCATCAGACAGTGCAGAAGGCCCGAGAAAAAGTTTGGCATGACATACACATTAAGAATAAGACTTTCCAGACCGGAGGCCTGGTGCTCCTCTATGACAGCAAATTCATCAAGTTCCCAGGGAAGTTTAAGACGCATTGGCTGGGGCCATACCAGATCCAACAAGTTACAGAAGGAGGTGCCGTTCAGCTCAGCCAGCTGAACGGGGAGCTCTTGCCCACATGGATTAATGGCAGTAGGCTGAAACTCTATAGTGATAGCCACCTCTCCTCTCAGCCTTAGCTTAAACCAGCCGCAACGGTGCAGATGTCCAGTGTAGTTGAAAGGAGGCATCGCACCGGGAATGAGTCTACACCCTAAAAAAAAAAGAAAAAAAAGAAAAGAAAAAGTTTTAACACTGTTTGTTTGCGCAGGTGATGTGGAGTTGCATCGCTGCAGTAAGATGTTTCCCCCTGCCACGTACCCAGTTTGCAACCGACAGTGGACTAGTCAAGTCACTATCTGACAGGTAGTTAATGAAGAAATGACCGGTATCCCCTACCGTAGATTTGGCAGCAGTATAATAAATTTTCCCAGATTTGGTAAATCTCTGACGACACCGGTGCCTGGATATGCACGCTTTGAGGGACATGTGATCAGATCTCAGCAATTATGACAGATCAGAATGACGGGTAGGGTCTCGTCCGAGTAATTATGATGGCCAACGGGGTTGACCCAGGATGACTGTTGCGTCTGGTAGTATGAATTCAGCATAAAAGCAGACATCCTTCAAGTAGAAAGGGTACAGTTTCCAAATCTTGAGAGCTATGCAAAGCAGTGATAAGTGCCCCCTGTGCAGAGCCAATTAAGTTGCAGAGTACAGTGACTTCCAGAGTTCGAAGCCACTGCATGCCCAGAGTATTGGGCCGAGCGGATTCTGACTGAGGCCAAACCTCTAGAAGTAAAGATTAGAAAGAACGTATTGGCCGTGTGTTCGCCATGACGACGCCACCCAAGGTTGTGAAATTAGAGACAGCACAAGTTAGACAGCCGCTAAGGATGAAGAGTCAAGCACCAGAAGTAGAAGTTGTCACTAAAGTCTCTGCTAAGGAGAAGAAGGACGCCGAGCCAATCACTGAAGATAAGAAAGCAGAGCAGAAGACTGATGCGAGGAAATCTCCCGCTAGGAGAAAGGTAAAAATGAGAAAAAGAAAGCAACGGGAGAAAGTCGCTGACCTATCTGATCAGCTAAGAGAAGCACGAAAGATTGCGAAGGTACTGAAACAGAAACCTGAGGGTCAGAGGCAGCAGGCGGATCTGGCCCACATCGAAGAGAAGAGAAGTGGACGAAGACTGCAAACCCAGCGAAGGGGAGACTTCTAGAACGAGGACAAAGGCTTGTTCTCGGAGCGGAATTCATGGGTTGCTTCTTCTCCATCCACGAGGCTCTAGCTGGAAGGAAATGTTTGAGAAGGCTGGAAGATACAGATTTCCCTTGTGATAAAAGTTCTAACCCAGATAAAAAGGAAAGGATATCTGTGGAACACTTCTCAAACACTAGCGCGCTCATACAGAAGAAAGAGCGAAGAGAGCGAAACCATGACTATGGGTAGAAAGGATAAGAGAGCCCAACGAACTAAGTTACCGAAACTCCAGAAAGAGCGTGCCGAGGAGATGAAGAATGAAGTCGCAGGACTTCAAGGCAGGTTACAGCGCACTTCGCAGGAGGCGAAGGATAAGTTGCAGCAGGAGAAGTCCGTTCCAGGTGGCTCGAGGACGAGCCACAAGTAAGTGTTAGGGGACTGTTGGAGAAGGGCCCCGCAGCTACAGAAGAAGCTGCTAGTTTTGGCGGAATGATAAGTTTTGGCAGAAAGAGGACAAGACAGAGCTACGACACCGTAGCACGTTTCCAGCTGGAGAGCAGAGCCAGAAACCATGAATTTTGGGATAGAAAATTCAAGGAGGCAACGGTACCCAAGCGATCGAGAGAAGAAAGCTCAACCACTGCATTGAAGGCAGCGGCGGAAGACAGGAGGGCTCAGCAACCCTCATAAAGAAGAAGGAGCAACAAGGCTCAAGCATTGAAGGCGAAGGACAGAATAGAGAAGCGGTGCATAGTACCCATGGTCAGTGCTGGGAAGCATGGAAGACCACAGAGAGCTGTGGTGTGACGGGAAGCGGCTACCTCAAGGACAGAGAGGACCGACTGTCACTATTTAGGGTTTGGGTTTACTGTTGGGATAGGCCCACAGTGTTGTAATGGCGAGACCTTCGGGCCGCCTATAAAAGCTTGCATTTTCTATTGTAAATGGTTAGCTAATCAGTCAGTTAGCCAGTAGGTTGGCTTGTAGGAGGAGTCGTAGTTGGTCAGTAGATTAGTTTTGAAGTATACTCAGGAGTCAGTCAGACAAACTGTGTTGTAACGATCCAGACACTTAGCTGTCTGTGAGTCCATTGAGTCTATATGTAACCATCCACAGAGAGGAAAGAGAGGGAAGGATCTATTGAAAGAGAGGCAATATAGAGATAGAACTAGACCAGAGATCTAGAAGAGATCTCACGCTGCATATGCAGTGCAGCAGACTGTGCTAACTTCCCTCAAGAGATGTAATAGAAGCACAGTTTGGTGGACGTAACTCCCATCTCGGGGGTGAACCACGTTAAATCTGCGTGTTATGTGTTGCATGAATGTGATTGTACTTGCTTATTGCTACTGGTTATTATGCATATGATGTTAGTTGCAGGAAGTGAATGTATGTATTGTTCAGCTCATGATAATGCAAGAAGATAGAGATAACTTGAAGTATTTTAGTAAGTTGTTTAAATACTCCTTTACGTCTGTTTCTAATGACCACTTAATCACAATATAACTTCTAAAAAGTAGAGTTACGCACGGTGACACAGTCAACGCTAAGAGTGCAAAGTCGTAGTGGTAAGATATCGCAGAGAGGCGATATTGCACCGGCAGAGGAGCTGCAGTGCGCGATACTGCGAGCTGAGGGCTTAGCGTTGAAGAGAGGTTGGGTGTCCCGCGGTGCGCAGAGATGTGATCAGGTTGGAGATGTTGTGAGTAAGTGGAAGTTGTGCGACGCGGGAAGAAACCGTGCGACTTGCGCGTGGGTAAGGATCGCATGGCTAGAAGTGCTGCGAGGAGATGGGGATGTGCGATGCGCAGATATAGCTGACCTAGTGGGTCACAGGAGTAAGAGAAGAAAAGTAGGATGCGCAGAACCTGGTCCAAGACACTTGAGTCTTGGCCAACCCATTAGATTCACTTCGGGTGAGACTTCAGATCGCTTCGCGGTCTGTCGCCGAAAGGGCCAGTGAGTTAGGGGTGTTGTTGATTGATTATAGTAAACCCGGGTCTACCCATGCAATCAACATTCTTGTTGTAACCATGGCTTTTGGTTCATATATTCAGATAAAAAAATTAGAAGATGAATTAGTCTGTTGTTAAAATGAAAATATAAGATTACAAACAAATAATCGACTTACAAAATATTCAAAAGGAGTTTAAAGAAAATAGATATTCATACCAAGAAAACCAAATGGAATATTTGTTTTCACAGATTGAGGAACTAAAACATCTCAATCAAAAATCACAAAATGAAGGTATCAAGAAGGAAGTTGACAACAGTAAGGCAAAAGAGGAACTAACACGTTTGAAATCGCTCATGAACGACAAAGATGAAGAAATTGTGAAAGTCTAGAGACAGTTGGAAATTCAAGAATCTGAGTTATGTGGACATCAACAACAAATGAAATAACTCCAATATAAATACAACAACATTAGAAGGGCACACAAGTTGGAAATTACAAAAAGTAATAATTCATTTTTTTTTGTAAATTAAAATATATTACCGAAAACAAAATATTACATGACTATTTTTTTCTAGAAACTGGTCGGGTAGAGCCTCACAACAATCTTGATTCTCTCTTTCATCCCTTACATAAATAGACTAGTCTTAACAGAAGAGCGAAAATACTTTATTCCTTTACAACATCTAGCATATTTTATTCTCCCCAAGGACACCCCTATATATCTATCAATTTAACAAAATAGATATTCCTAAAACATAGACACATCATAAAGAAAAAAGGGGCCACCTGAGGAAACTATATATTACCCTGCCCATGCTCCTCCCCCGCATAGCCATGGCTAACCAATGCACATGCGGTATGCTACCTCGTGGTTCCCCTTCTTGACTAGATTCACACTCGACATCCCACCTCTACCAATCATCTTAGCGTCCTCTCCACCCCTAGCAACAGGAGGTGGTTGAGCATAAAATTTCAATCCAAGTTTACTTCCAATGAGTTCCAGCTTCTTATGCATAATCCTGTAGTCACAGTGATGCTCTTTCCACGCTTGGAATGACTCCACGTCTCCTTGTTCCTTGTTCTCGTAGTCCATCAACACATGAAACATCAATTTATTTATAACCCAATAGGACAACATGAGACACTCATAATCCAAGTGTCATGTCCCCATTCAAATAAGACTACTTGCAAATAATGTTTCACCAACCTACTAGTTCCCTAGGTTGAGATGGAGACATAAATTTTGTAATGAAGGGGCTATGGGACCCAAAATGACTTTAGTTTACGATATTCATATTTAAATGGGTTATATAAATAATAAATTCTAAGAAAATAAGGTGGCATTGGTTCATGAAGACACTTGGAAGCTTGTGGAGCCTTTGGGTGACTAGATTCCCCACACACTTGGCATGATCTTCATCCAAATTTGAACCCATGGGTAATGTAATGTTATTGGAGGGTGATGTGGTGTCAAATATCATATAATGAGCCAAGGAATTTTAATTAGTAAAGGGGAGTAGCTTCCATGGAAGATGAGGAGGCTAGAAGACAATGTGTGCCACTTGGAAGGAGATTCCATGCACTATATGACAACAAATGATGAAAGATTCTATGACAAGTGTGACAAATTTATACCTGATTGCAGACATATGAAAAATATGACATGACAGGGATAAAAATAGCCACCAAGAGGTCGAATTTGGAAGTTAGAGGCAACCATTCAAATTGGGGAAATAATTGGAGCATGAAGAGGAATACAAGTGTCATAGGAGTCACTAAACCACTAAGATGAGTTGGAGGAATCCCATGGAGGGAAATTAAACCTTAATATGCCTCATGAAGTTAATAAAAGGATGTCATGAGGAAAGATAATGGATTTTTATCATTTGTAAATTGGCCTTTGGAATTTTGGAGAGATTTTGCTTGTCCATTGCACGGTG
This sequence comes from Pseudotsuga menziesii, assembly GCA_001517045.1. NCBI lineage: Eukaryota > Viridiplantae > Streptophyta > Pinopsida > Pinales > Pinaceae > Pseudotsuga > Pseudotsuga menziesii. The sequence goes on from LPNX010927284.1 coordinate 342,090, forward strand.
AGTGTTCACTCTCCATGCTTGTGAACCAATTTCAAGGGAGTTGGATTCCTTTCCAAGTTGGTTGATGGAGAGGCTATTCATACCTATAATTGGAGATTAATTAAGGTTTTTTAGTTTCAGGTTGAAGTTCCATACAGTCCAATTCTCACCTATCTCCCTATTCTCTCATTCCTTCTTCTCCACCCCCCCACACTCTCATTTTATGGCGCACTTGTTGGAGTGGTGCTTGTAGATTGATGAAGATATTTGATGCCCAATATTGGATATATTATTTATGGCTCTGTAATCTTGTTTCCATATGATATGTAAGTTGAAATATCAACAATACATATGTTAGATGCTTGCATTCCCATGCTCTTGAATAACTACTTTTCATGGATTTGGATTCAATATTGAAGTAGCTTTATATCATATTTGTATAAGGTATGTTTTATGAATTTTATGATATTGTGACATATATATATGATGTGTTACTCTGTAATTTCATGTCCCTATGCTATGTGGCTCTAAGTCCAATAAATCCATATATGAAACTCTTGTAATTCCATGCTATTAAATCACTAGTTTTTATGCATTTAACTCCCATGCTGAATGAGGTCTATACCATATTTGTATGAAGGGATTTATCTCCTGTTTAATATGGTTGGGGAAGAAAATTGTATGGTTTATATGGTATCTATATTTCATATATTTATTTGAACCTTTAACTCTACCTTTTATATGTCCAAACTGAGTTAGTTTTGCAATTTCCCCATAAGCAATTTCCTTGAAAGTTGTTATATGAATGTTGCACTTTATAACCAGTTTCCATAGATAATAACCATGATTAAATACAACCCCTTATTCCTTATATTCGTTTCTATTATCACCCAATAATTTTCCTATGGTTGTGGTAGGAGAATCACTGGGGTAACCAATTCAAACCAATCTTTAGACCGTATTCTAGCCTATATAGTGAGAGAGGGCTCTCTCTTTGTCACAGGGTCATTCACATATACATTTGGATTTAAACAAGCATTCCAAAGTCTAGATTTTTGAGGGGAAGGGTTGTTTATATTTTATTGAGTGTAATATAGACATACATGGAGCACCATTGGGCAATGGAGTCAAAGCTTGAAACATTCAAGGACTTACAACAAATAATGACTAGTGATAACCTTTGTAGTATGAGGCAAAATAGGTGTTAGTATTCAACAAAATATCTTTGAGAGATTGTAGGGGGAATGAGAAGAAGAACAATGAGACAGGAGGCACCTATCTATGGATGAATCTCCTGAAACACCTTTAGTAGAAGAAACAATGAAAGCTGACAACTGAAATGGAGTATCTAACAGATGATGAATTCCAAGACATTTACCATGAACACATAACAAACATGTTATCTGATGCAAGGAGCGCTTAACCAAGAATGAATTCCTTGCATTCAACTAGAAACACATTAGCAGAAACTACACATACATGAAAATGAAGAAAACAAGGCAAAACATATTGAACAATGAACACCGTGATGAATCTAAGACATTCAGGGCATACTTTGCATTAATGCTCCCAAGAAAAGTTACAGAGCTACAAAACCAAGAACATAGGCTTCAAAATATGAATGTCGAATCCCCTTTACTCCTCTGTAGAGGTTACATTTATAGAATACTAAGATCTTGAGACCAACCTCGAAAGAGAGCCAAAATCAGTTTTGATACGGGAATCAAACCCGCACACACAGAATCCTAACAAATTCTGATCTGGCAGATTCATCATGATCACAAACAAATCAGGAAAGGATGCTGGAATGTGCGTGGTGGATCAAAAAGGAAAATTTGACACTTGGGACTCAGGACTGCTTGATGAAAAATACTGTTCATAGGATCTTCGAGCGACCTGCAACAATTTCATTCATCCTTTCATCTTCAACTAGAGAAATTGTTTTGGACCGTTGATATTTCCTAGATGAAATTTGCACCATCCATTTCCTATACCCTTTAACTCCATTTCACCGATTTTCTGATTCTTACCTTCGTTGCACCTTCACCCCGCGAAATCATTTTGGATCGTGGATCTGTTTGGAAAACACTCAGATGCACCGACACATGTATTGACTTGCATACTCTGTAAAATTTCACTGAGTTCTGGAAAATTAAACCAAAAACACTTTGAACTAGTGGAGTTTTTCCCATCCATTGATCTTGATCGATCGTTGATCTAGGTCGTTGAATGCTACCGAGTCTACCAAATTCCACTGATTTAAAAAGTTAATTTCTCCATGCATGTTGCATCAACGGGATGGATATCAGTCGTGGATCTATATCAAGTCTTGATCTGGGCCGTCGAAACCTACGCCTCGTACCAAATTTCGCAGATCTGATTTTTTTTTGTCTGTGCTAGTTCTGGTAGTGAAATCCACCTCCACTGTGGACCTTTATTGGTTATTGATATGGGACATTGAAATATGTGGGGTATACCAAGTTTTTCATATTGTGATATCTAATTATCCCGTGCACATTTTTCTCTTTTCCGGACCGTCGATCTTAGACATAAAATTTCCCAACCGTTGATCTGAGATCGAGCTGCGGGTTGCGGAAAGTGAGATTTTTGTTTCATGATGCTTAATTTATATTTCCTCTTTCTTATTTTCTGCTCCCTTTCGGGCCTTTGATCTAAGATCAAAGGTGCAGAATATTTATTAGCCATCGATCTTAAGGGCTAGCAGAAAGCAGAAAGAGGGCTTCCAACTTTACATGACCAAATTTTCACCTTTTCTGCTTCCGCCTTTTTTTTTATTCCGAGTCGCTGATTTTTCACAGAGGCTTTCTGGACTATTGATCCTGCGGATCGTGGAATGGAGAATTTCAACTTTTTCGCAACCAAAATCTGTATTTCCGCTTTTCTCTCCCACCTTTCTTCTCCTTTTCGAGTCGTTGATCTTTGGCGGAAGCTTTTCGAAACGTCGATCCTACAGATCGCGGAAAGCGATATTCTAAATTTTTTACAACCAAATTATGTATCTTTTGCTTTCCGCTTTTTCCTTTATGCAAAATAGAGGAAATCAGAAGACAGATTTACCGGCTTTCCATAATCGAATTTGGCCCTTTCCTTTTATTCCTTTTTACTTCTCGCCTTTCCTGGACCGTTGATTTATCCTATAGTCATCCTTGACCATCGGATATCGAACTGCGAGAAGTGGAATTCGGGTTTACCAACTTTCACAACTGAATCTTTGCCTTTTCTTCTTTCCCGCTCCTGATTTTTCCTTGGTGGAAATGATTTGTGGCCTTTGATATTCTCTGCTGTGCATCTAGGCCGTCCATTCCAGTCAACTTTCTCTTTCTTTCATTGGTCTAAACTTCTGCAGGGGAATTAGTGCAGATGAATATGTAAAAATATTCAAATTTTAGCACAGGTTCTAAAAACGGCTCCAACTCGAGGATGTTATCCTCCATGTGAGGTAGAAAAGAACCTCATAGACCAAGTGCTTGATCCATTGGCATGGTCCCAAGATTTTCTGAAATCCTCAACATGCTCTGAAAACAAAAACTGAATTGATATTGAAAACAAACTGAAACATTGCTAAAATAAATGCTCCCCATGTCGAGCTTATTCATACCTACCTAACCTACTTACTGAAAAACAATGCCCAATCAAGTAAATACTGACTTCAAAAGAAGCCAAACAAGCAATTGATCTAATGATTGAGCTCCTTCATCATGCTTGATCAGAATGAAGAACTTAATGGCAAAAGGTTATGATGAGAGATCCGATCTTTACTACAAACACATAACCCAACATTCCCACTGCAAAGCTTCTGCATATATTCAGCCATTGGATCATGACAACCTTCAAATTTTTCTGTTATTTGTTTTCCATGACAAGGCTGCTCCAACTGTAACTTCCCTAGCACCCTGTCAAACCGATATTTAAAGAACCATGCAAGGAATGCTCATGACAATTTTCAAATGGGATTTCAACAACTTGATTTAAAATTTCTGCATTAACAACTTCGTTCTTTTTATGCTTTTCAAAAGTAATATCATTCTGTTCATCAAGAAAAATAATTTCTTCTTGACATAAAATTTCCGATTCTAAAAAACATAAAGAAACATCCCATTTAGAATCCTTATCTTCTTCTTGGCAATTTAATCCTTCATTGCAAACTCTTGTTTCTTCTATATGTTGGGACTGATTGCAATATTGTTCATCATTCTCATACTCTACAAGAAAAGAGGGATTTGTATGTTCATGTAAGTCTTCAGGTGAAACTTGTGTTTGAAAAACACATAAAGGTCCTTCTTCAACCATTAACTCAAAAACCGATTCCCCTTTTCCTGCAATTTCAGAAAATGAACATGTAGAAGGATTATAAGACTGAAGTTTTCCAGAAATAGAATTATCTATATAATCAACCACAAAATTATTATAACTGTGAAGAGACTGCTGTTGTAAAAGGGGATTTTTGACAGTCCCAACTTCCTTCTTGGTCACACAAAGATTGACAAGAATGCTGCAAACTCTTGTTAGCTTCAGGGAAAGAAAGGTGTCTGGCTGAATCCGAGGTTTGGCTTATGCCAATTTTAGTCAAGGAAGACATTACTAACGGCTGGGGATTTTCTTGAATATCATGGAAATTGGTTTCTTTCTTTTTGAGATGAGTATTCATGAAAAATTTCCAAAATATCTTCATCCATATACTGATCATCACCGTATTTGTCTTTCAAATTTTCAATGAACCCTTTATCATGTGTGCAACAATCTTGAATTAGCAACAAATAAGGAAATTGGTCTTTAAAATGTTCATGAAACAATGTATGAAAGTCTCTAAGGGAATATAAACTCTCTGCTAGCAATCCCTCATACCATGACCTTGCATTTCCTTCTAAACTAACCATGAACATTTTCCTTAAAGAATCCTCATGCAATTCAACTCCCAGCTTATGTATATGCTTATGAAATCTAAACAAATGAATGACAACATCATCCCCCTTTTGATCTTTGAATCTTGGAAAATATGCTTGTCAATCTATATTAGGTATTCGATTTGGAAAACTAGGAATGTGAGCACGATTCATAGGAGCATACCTTACAGCTATATAACTCATCTTGATGATGAAGAAACTGAATCAACTCCTCACACTTTGCAACCCTTTGACAATGGATCTTCCATAGAACATGATGAAGACTGGATTCTTTGCAGATGGAGTCGCCAGGTGAAAGGTGCACAACCTTCTTGATGTTTGATCGTTGTTCACCATCAAAAATCAAATATGCAACACTGTAACTCATACCTAGGGAAGATTTTAACCTTTGTTCCCCATTATTGTCGTCAATATTTCCCAATGGATTCACCTTCCAAAATATTTGAGTGGAGTCACCAGAGCATATACAACCAACATGTGTCTATGACTGGCTACTCAACCAGGTCGCAGAACCAAAACAATGTCGTTTCCCCGATGAGATAATAGAAATTAGTATTCGGCAACAACGCCAAGATGTTATCACCCAATAATTTTCCTATGGTTGTGGTAGGAGAATAACTAGGGTAAACATTTCAAACCAATCTTTAGATTGTATTCTATCCTATATAGTGAGAGAGGGCCCTCTCTTTGTCACAGGTTCATTCACATATACATTTGGATTTAAACAAGCATTCATAAGGATAAATTTTTGAGGGGAAGGGTTGTTTGTATTTTGAAGAGTGTAAGACAGACATACAGGGAGAACCATTGGGAAATGGATTCAAAGCCTGAAACATTCAAGGACTTACAACAAATAATGACTAGTGATAACATTCGTAGTATGAGGAAAAATAGGTGTTAGTATTCAACAAAATATCTTTGATAGATGGAAGGGGGAAATGAGAAGAATCCCAATGAGACAGGAGGCACCTATATGTGGATGAATCTCCTGAAAAACCTTTAGCAGAATAAACAATGCAGGTTGATAACTGAAATGGAGCATCTAACAGAGGATGAATTTTAAGACATTTACCATGAACACATAACAAACATGTTATCTGATGCAAGGAGCGCTTAACGAAGAATGAATTCCTTGCATACAACTAGAAACACATTAGCATAAACTACACATACATGAAAATGAAGCAAACAAGGGAAAACATAATGAACAATGAAAACCATGATGAATGTCAGAAATTCAAGGCATACTTTGCATTAATTCTCCCAAGAAATGTTGCAGGGATACAAAACGAAGAATAGAGGCTTCAAAACATGATAGTCGAACCCCCTTTACTCCTCCGTAGAGGTTACATTTACAGAGTATTGAGATACCGAGACCAACCTTGAAACATAGCCAAAATTAGTTTTGATACGGGAATCAAACCCGCACACACAAAATCCTAACAAATTCCGATTAAGCATATTCACCATGATAAAAAATAAATCAAGAAATCACGTTGGAATGCGCTTGGTGGATCAAAAAGGAAAATTTGACACCTGGGACTCAGGCTGGCTTAATGAAAATGACTGTTTAAAGGATCTTCGAGCGGCCTGCAACAGTTTCATTCATCCCCACATCTTCAACCAACAAAATTGTTTTGGACTGTTGATCTTTCCCAGATGAAATATGCACCATCCATTTCCTATACCCTTTAACTCCATTTCGCCAGTTTTCTGATTCTTACCTTTCTCGCACCTTCGCCCTGCGAAATCATTCTGGACCATGGATCTATTTGAAAAACATTCGGATGCACCTACATGTGTATTGAGTTGCACACTCTACAAAATTACGCTGAGTTCTAGAAAATTAAACGAACAACACTTTGAACTAGCGGAATTTTTCCCATCCGTTGATCTGGGCTGTTGAATGCTGCCGAGTCTACCATATTCTGTTGATTTCAAAAGTTAATTTCTCTGTGCATGTTGGATCAGCGGAATGGATATCGGTCGTGGATCTATATCAAGTCTTGATTTGGGCTGTTGAAACCTGTGCCTCGTACCAAATTTCGCAGATCTGAAAATTTTGTTTGTCCGTGCTAGTTCTGGCAGTGGAATACACCTCCGCCGTGGATCTTTATTGGTCGATCATCTAGGTCGTTGAAATCTGTGGGTTCTACCAAGTTTCACATACCAGGATATCTACTTATCTAGTGTGCATGTTGCTCTTTTTCGCACCGTTGATTTTAGAAAGAAACTTTCCCAGCCGTTGATATGAGATCAAGCTGTGGGCTGCGGAAAGTGGGATTTCTGTTTCACGATGCTCAATTTATATTTTTTCTTTCTACCTTTCTTCTCCCTTCTGGGTCGTTGATCTAAGATCAAAGGTGCGGAATATTTCTGAGCCGTCAATCTCAAGGGCCGACGGAAAGCAGAAAGCGGGCTTCCAACTTTCCATGAATGAATTTTCATCTTTTCTGCTTCCGCCCCTTTTTTTCCGAGCTGTTGATTTTTCGCAGAGGCTTTTCGGACCATCAATATTGCGGATCGTGGAATGAATAATTTCAAATTTTTTGCAACCAAACTCTGTATTTCTACTCCCGCCTTTCTGCTCCTTTTCGAGCCGTTGATCTTCGGTGGAAGCTTTTCGGACCATCGATTTTGTGGATCGCGGAAAGCGGGATTCTAAATTTTTTATGACCAAATTATGTATCTTCCACTTTTTGCTTTTTCCTTTCCAAAAAATGGCGGAAAACAGAAGGCAGATTTACTAACTTTCCATAACCGAATTTGGCCCTTTCTGCTTCCTCCTTTTTGCTTTCGCCTTTTTACTTCCCGCCTTTCCTGGACCGTTGATTTATCCCGGAGTCATCCTTGACCATCAGATCTCAGATTGTGGAAAGCAAAATTCATGTTTACCAACTTTCACAACTGAATATTTTCCTTTTCTATTTTTTCGCTCACAATTTTTCCTTGGCGGAAATTATTTGTGGCCTTTGATCTTCTTCACTGTGCATCCAGGCTGTCCATTCCGGTTAGCTTACTCTTTCTTTCAATGGTATAAAATTTTGCAGGGGAATTAGTGCTAATGCATATGTAAAAATATTTAAATTTTAGCACAGTTTCTAACAATTCCCATACTCTGTTCTGAAATTTGGGAGGGTCATATTTGAGTTGGGAAGCCAATTTGGTCTTCACCCTTGGGGGGAATTTGACCTCAATTTCCTAGTAAATTTCCCCCTTTTATTCTTAGCCCAAAATTAAGTTGCAAAATCCTAAATTCAGATACTAAGTGTTCATTGGTCATATTGGAATGTTATAATACTCCCAATATCATTTTCTTTCAAATTCGAGACCATTTCGAGCTAGTTGGAACCCCCTAGAATCATGACTAGTAAAGCTTGAAATTGGCCAAAATGGTGCAAACTTGAATAACAAGTCAAATGAGTTTTCTGACTTGAAAATTGAGTGTATGAGGTCTATTAGGATGTTTTAAATACCATATTATACATCCATAATAAATTTGTAAATGTTCAGTGGTGTTGGGAACCAAACCAAGAAAGACTAGTTTCGAAATTAGACCAAGTATTGAAGAAGGAGGTATGTGAACTGTTGTGAAAAGTACTAGAAAACATCATATTAAGAATGCACATATATCAGTTTTTCAATCCTATCAGAACCTAATATCAATTCCCTTGATCTTCCTCAGTTGTCTCATATCCATGGAGTCAGTGTGAAATCCATTGTCAATGAGGGTCTTGAGAAAGATTGTTTTCAATGTCAAAGTTTTGAAGCCTCTTTGAAACATTTTGGATAGTGTGCATAAAATTACCAAAAAAGGTAGATTACAGTGATATCAAATCAAGGTCCTTTCACTTATGCATTAAGACCATCCATTGAATAAAAAGTTACATCCATGTATTACTATTATGATGACTCATCGAAAGATGATTATGAGCAATATGAAGAAGAATGTGAATGGTACGAGGAAGAGTTTCCATCTTGCAACACTTCTTACAATTTCATAAGGGATGAGGGTTATTGTTATGACCCTGTGTATTATGAATATGTATGTTCCAAACCACCACAAGCTACTCCTATGGTTAAAATAGAAATCTTGAGAGAAACATGTAAAACATTACCCCAACAATATCAAACATATCTTAATGTGATGGGAGAGGCCTCTAAGACCTACCCTTTTGAATAATTTTTTGAGTGGGTGTTTGGATACAGGCCTAATAGTGCAGATCTGGACTCATTAAAGAAAAATAATCCTATTTGTGAAAAGAGAAAAGATTCATCCCACCCTATAAATGAGGAAGCTATAAACACTTATAAGGACATCATGTGGAATATTTTTTTTTCTAAAGGAGATGAAAAGAGATTAGATACACCATTAAAGGAAGAGGCATAGATTCATGAAGTGTAGCATCAATCACCTCGAGGTGACTGCAGCGAATAACATGAAGAGGAAGGTGAATACAAGCACACAATCTTTACTGATGGGGGTTGTGCAAATCAAAGAGAATCTACTGATGGATCATTGAACTATGAAGGAGTAGCTGCTGATGGGTGCTCACAACTCTACGTTGGTGACATAGAGATCATATTTTAAAATGTTGGTGCAATACAAATTTCTCATAAGAATGAAGATGAATACCTTGTGATAGATAATGAAGAACCAATATCGACTTCCCCATCACCACTTGAGGCTCAAGAAGTTGATCAAATCAAGAAGACATAAGAAGAGGAGGCTCACTCCCATGAACCATACTTCATTGAAGGGTGTTTGAAGATGAGTGAAATGCATATCCATGAGGCCCTTAGCATACTCCTTGAAACTAAAGCATTGGTACCAAATTCTTGTTGGAAATTTTCTTCATTGGAGGAGTCATCCTTCCTTGAATACACGAAGACGATTCAAAGAGCATTGTGCAACATTGAAGGTAATTTCATGTATTTTATTTTTGATAGAAACAATTTGGTTGGGATTAATTAATGGTTAAATGAGGCCTACTTGAATAATAATGAGGATATTCATAAGCTCAAAACTCAAATGAGAAACTTCTTAAGAGGTTGCAAGATACTTTTTCGTCACCCCATGTTTCAGATTATCATATGGTAGATTGCTTAGAGGATTCTCATGACATGATGGATCATGAGAATCATGGAAAGTTGCAGGTTCTTGATGAGTTTGTGTAACACACCGGTTTGACCCCGTTTGCATTAAATGTATATGATGTATATATTGTAATTAATCATGGTGTGGAGCTATAGGAAAAATCCCCACCATGGATTATCATTTTATGTTCCGGCGATTAAATCGGTGCTGATGGTATTTTGTGCTAGCCAGGCACATTATAATTTGGACATCATGTAAACATGCATTTTAATTAAAAATACCCACAACCAGCTATGCCAATGCAACAATAATGAGAAGGGGCATGATTTCCTAAGGATAAGCGGGGGGGGGGGAGATATTTAACCTTTGGGGCCAATGGGGAAAAACCAAATGTCAAAGGGAGAACCCATCAAAACTGTCAACTACCTTTCTTGTCTTACTCACCCAATAATTTATTACTTCCGAAAATTGGTTGAGTTGGTTATTGCATGGATGGGCAAGGTATGACAACCCAAATTCGAATTGGAGAAGCCATCACTTTTTGGGAAACGTGTTTTGACTCCTTGGGCAAGTAAAAACCCAAAAACGTATGCCATTCTACCATTCTTTCATGTTTGGATGTTTTCCTCACCATTTTTCCTTCATGTGAGCTCTCTCAGGCCTTCTGAACTTCGTGTGTGTGAAACCATTCATGTTTTTGGTCTTCCCCACAATTTTGGAGCTCCTAGAATTCACCATTCATGTCCTCTACTGTTTTATTCATTTTTCCCAGGTTTGGGAAGTGTTTTTGTCAATGCTCAATGGTTGGGATCACTCCTGGGCGTTTTGGTGTTGTTTCCACCTCTCCACGGTTGGGGAATTTTGTGTTTCAGAGTTGCACAACCAATGGGGAGAACATAGCCATGAATTTTGGGTGCCGATTGAGTTCGTTTTGGCCACGTTAGGGCCATAAACGAATATGGAATTCAAATTACTGCTAAGGGGGTTGTTTTACCCATCTGCAAATTTGTTTTGGATCCCAAGTCGATTTTCATCAATCCTAGATCTGGAAATTGTTGT
>LPNX010927284.1:354315-480505 GCA_001517045.1 Pseudotsuga menziesii
CTTACTCACCCAATCATTTATTACTTCCAGAAATTGGTTGAGTTGGTTATTGAATGGATGGGCAAGGTATGACAACCCAAATTCGAATTGGAGAAGCCATCACTTTTTGGGAAAGGTGTTTTGACTCCTTGGGCAAGTGAAAACCCAAAAACGTATGCCATTCTACCATTCTTTCATGTTTGGATGTTTTCCTCACCATTTTGCCTTCATGTGAGCTCTCTCAGGCCTTCTGAACTTCGTGTGTGTGAAACCATTCATGTTTTTGGTCTTCCCCACAACTTTGGAGATCCTAGAATTCACCATTCACGTCCTTTGCTGTGTTATTCATTTTTCCCAGGGTTGGGAAGTGTTTTTGTCAATGCTCAGTGGTTGGGATCACTCCTGGCAATTTTGGTGTTGTTTCCACCTCTCCACGGTTGGGGAATTTCATGTTTCAGAGTTGCACAGCCAATGGGGGGAACATAGCCATGAATTTTGGGTGCCGATTGAGTTCGTTTTGGCCATGTTAGGGCCATAAATGAATCTGGAATTCAAATTACTGCTAAGGGGGTTGTTTTACCCATCTGCAAATTTGTTTTGGATCCCAAGTCGATTTTCATCAATCCTAGATCTGGAAATTGTTGTGCATGCCTCTACTGTTTTGATTGAACTGTTTTAGAGTGGAAATGGGGTCTGAGCCTACTTGATAAACCTAGTGTGTGTAGGATCCTCACAGACAGATCTAGAGGGTTGAATTTCTTCTTTTCACCCCTTGAATATTAGTGGAAGGGAAGGCATAGCCCGAGGGACTACATAACAAAGAAGGGGATGCTTCCTTGTGTTGGGTGTGTGTGGATGTCTTAGAAGTCAAGCTAGTTCTGGTGCAGGTTTCCATAGCTCTTGGATTGAGCTCACTAGCTTAGCAGCCAACCTTTCCAGCTCCGTGTTAGCCTGATAAACCCAACTGTGTTGGCTTGGCTGAGTTTTGTGTATCCTTGGGTACGTGTGAGCCTGCTGGTTTCCCCTTATTCCTTGTGGAATCATGCCCAGCTTGGGGGTGGCAGTGTTGCTGGGAGATTGATGAGCACACTAGACTACGGTTGGGTGGAACGTTGCAGTGACATAGCTGGTTGCGGGACAAGCTTTTTCTAAGACAAGTATTCTTGTGTTTAAATCCTTGCAACTGTGTTTGATTTATAAATATGATGAACATGTTAATGTGTTGAATGAAATGTAAATGCTTCTGCTGTATATTGAGTGTTTATGCATCTGTGTATGTTTATTTCCAATGCATTTTATATCATGTTTATAAGGCTAGTTTTCCCAGAATGATAGCATTATAGTCACGTCCTCTCGCCGGTAGAAGGGTGGGGATGTGACAGTTTGAAGATGGGATTGATGAGATCCAAACTCTTTTTTTTATGGTGGAAGAGGAGCTTGAACTACCTCTTGATAATGTTTACACACTTTTGGAAGCAATGAATGATTCCACTATCTTGGAACCAAAATTTGAGGAAAGTATCACACTCTTGAGGTAGATGCATAATCCCACCCCTATGGAGTCTTCACATGCTGAAAAGTTTGCAATTTCTAATTTTTTGGGTGAGTTAGTTATTTCTCCTACATCCCACACTTCCATATTTTGCAACATTCATCCTAATGAAAGTATGGAATTCCTATCTCTCCTTTTGATTATGACATGACTAGAGTTCCATCTTCTTTACATCTGCAACAATATCCTTTTTTAAATTATGATGATATACATATTCATGGGTGTATTCATGAGACTTCTTTGAGCCACTCGAAGTCTTCATGTTTTCTTTGCTCCTTAGTTGGTTCAGATTTTGGTGGAGGTTATTCATTCACTCCTTGGATGAAATAACACATGGACGATTATTTTGATGTATCTTAGATTCTTTTGGATCAGCATTATAGGACATGGGATCCTCACCTATGTCATTGGGGAATATTTCATATAATACATGATTCCTATGTGTATGGGCCACATGATGATCTACTTACTTGGATGTACAAGCACTTTCATGATTATTTGATGAGGTAACTTCTTGATGTAAATTTGTATGATGTTTTTATGTGGTTTCATGATCTATATTTTGTACTCATGATGTTTAGGAGGGTGCAGTAAAAGAAATGGGATCCTGGTATTGCTTGGTTTCAATTTTGGGGGCAACAAGCAGTATGGGAGATTGAGTCACCACTTGAGAAGGTGATTCTAATCAGAGTAGTGCAGCAGCAATCATGGTGGTTCCTCTCTGATTTTTTATTAAGATATTAAAAGAATCAAAGTTGGGTAACTCAATACAAACTTCAAATAACTATATAGGAGAAAAAAGGGGGGTTGAAATTTCAGAAAAGGTTTCCAAACTATGGAGGTAAAGACTATTTGTGCAAATATTTCTTTGATGGAATTAATTAATATTTTTGTGTTTAGTGGTGATTTCACAAGAGATATCAATATGCAAAATCCAAATCTCTTGACTTTTGGAAACACAAAATTGTAGTACATGAGTGCCCCTACTCAACTGGCAGCTAAAGGAAATTGGAGCAGAACCATAAGAGAGCACTTGGTATATGGAAGGATTACCAAGTGAGGATACCACTTGGGAAGATGAACAAATTTTGCAGCACCAAAACTTGGAATTTCTCGAGGAAAATAAATATTGGGTGGGAGGACTGTAATGTACCCATTCAAATAAGACTACTTGCAAATAATGTTTCACTAACCTACTAGTTCCCTAGGTTGAGATGGAGACGTAAATTTTTTAATAAAGGGGCTATGGGACCCAAAAGGGATTTATTTTACCATATTCATATTTAAATAGGTCATATAAATAATAAATTCTAATAAGGTGGCATTGGTTCATGAAGACATTTGGAAGCTTGTGGAGCCTTTGGGTGACTAGATTCCCCACACACTTGGCATGATCTTCATCCAAATTCGAACCCATGGGTAATGTAATGTTATTATAGGGTGATGTGGTGTCAAATATCATATAATGAGACAATGAATTCAAATTAGTAAATGGGAGTAACTACCATGGAAGAGGAAGAGACTAGAATACAATGTGTGCCACTTGGAAGGAGTTTCCATGCACTCTAAGACAACACATGATGAAAGATTCTATGACAAGTGTGTCAAATTCAGACCTGATTGTAGACATATGAAAAATATGACATGACATGGCTAAAACCAACATAGATCCAAATTATAGGCTCTATCAAGCATTGAGAGGGATCAAATCTCTCGAGGTGCAAACCTCTTCTTAAGTATTGCGCTCAAGGAGCTATCAGTTTTAGTGTGTCCTATATATAGCCACTGATTTGATTCAAACTAAAAGACACATGTTTTTATTTAAGGTGGACATATAATATTTTTATTATTAATATTTAATATTATTTATGGCAGACATATAATATTTTTAATTATTTTTTATTTTGTTAGGAATGAACATTACAACATATCCCCCATACATGGTTTTAAAACCATGTGCAATGCCCTCCTAAAACCATGGGTTGTTTAGGAGGCCTTGCACATGGTCTTAGAATCATTTGCAAGGCCCTCCTAAACCATGTACAATAAAACCATGGGTTGTTTAGGAGGCCTTGCACATGGTTTTAAAACCATTTGCAAGGCCCTCCTAAACCATGTACAATAAAACCATGGGTTGTTTAGGAGGCCTTGCACATGGTTTTAAGACCATGAGCAAGGCCAACATTTTTTTGCCGATAATTAATTTTTAAATTTTTTATTGTTTAGTTAGGTAGGAAAATTACAACATCTCCCCCATATTAGGTTTTTTTTGTGGTCGACATTTATTTTGGCAGATAATTAAAAAAATATTTTTTATTATTTTGTTAGTAACAAACGTTACACCATCTCTCCCATACTCGGAAATATTATTTTTTGCCAACATAATATCGACAAATGTTACAAGATATCTCTCATGGAAAACTCTACAATATCTCCCTCATACTGGGTTGTAGAGCGCCTCTCGGTGCAATTAGACATAAAGAGGACAAATTTGGAAGTTAGAGGAAACCATTCAAATTCGGGAAAGAATTGGAGCATGAAGAGGAAGACAAGCGTCATAGGAGTTACTACACAAATAAGATGAGTTGGAGGAATCCCATGGAGGGAAATTTGAACTTAAGAGGCCACATGAATTTAATAGAAGGATTTCATGAGGAAGGATAATGGATTTTGATAATTTGTAAATTGGCCTTTGGCATTTTGGAGAGATTTTTCTAGTCCATTGCACGATGAGTGTTCACTCTCCCTGCTTGTGAACCAATTTTGAGGGAGTTGGATTCCTTTCCAAGTTGGTTGATGGAGATCCAATTCAGTACTCACATTGGAGATTAATGGAGTTTTTTTTATTTTCAGGTTTAAGGTCCATACATTCTAATTATCATTTGTCTCCCTATTCTCTCACTCCTTCTTCTCCATCTCCCCACACTCTCATTTGATGGCACACTTTTTGGAGTGGTGCTTGCACATTGCTGAAGATATTTGATTCCAAAGATTGGGTATATTATGTATGTATCTGTACTCTCATGTCCATATTCTCTATAATTTGAAATATCAATAATACATATGTTAGAGGCTCGCATTCCCATACTCTTGAATAACTAGTTTTCATGGATTTGGCTTCAATCTTAAAGTAGCTTTATATCAGATTTGTATGAGGGATGTTATATAATTTTGATGATTTTTTGAATACCATATATGATGTATTAATATTTTATTTCATGTCCCTATGCTCTATGGCTTTAAATCCAAGAAATCCATATGTGAAACTCTTGCAATTTCGTGCTATTAAATCACTAGTTTCATGCATTTGACTCCCATACTGAATGAGTTGTATACCATAATAGTATGAAGGGATTTATTTGGTGTTTAATACTATCAGGGAAGAAATTTGTATGCTTTATATGGTCTCTATATTTCATATCCTGATCTGAACCTTTAACTCTATGTTTCATATGTCAAAATCAAGCTAGTTATGCAATTTCTCCATAAGCAGTTTCCTTGAAAGTTGTTATATGAATGTTACGCTTTAATACCGGTTTTTAGAGATAATAAAAATGATTAAAAATATCCACTGATGCCTTATATTGATTCCCATACCTTATTCTAAAATTTTGGATGGTCGTACTTGAGTTGGGAATCCGATTTGGCCTTCACCCTTAGAGGGAATTTGACCTCATTTTCCTAGTAAATTTTCCCCTTTAATTCTTAGCCCCAAATCAAGTTGAAGAAGCATAAATTCAGATAATAAGTTCTAATGGATAATATTGGAATGTTATAATACTCCCCATATCATTTCCTTTCAAATTCTATACCATTTGGAGTCAGTTGGACCCCCCAGAGTCATGACTATCAAAGCGGAATTGGTCAAAATGGCGGAAAATTGAATAACATGTCAAATGAGTTTTATGATTCAAAAATTAAGTGTATGAGGTGTGTTAGGATGTTTTAAATCCCTTATTACCCATTGATAATAAATTTTGAAAGGTTCGGTGGTGTTGGGAACCAAACCAAGAAATAATAGTTTACTACTTTTTCCTAGTTTCGAAATTAGACCAAGTATTGAAGGAGAAGGTATGTGAATTGTTGTGAAAAGTAATATAACTTATCATATTAAGAAGCCACATATATAATTTTTTCAAGCATATTAGAACCTAATATCACTTCCCTTTAACTTCCTTAGTTGTCTCATATCCATGGAGTCGATGTGAAATCCATTGTCAATGAGGGTATTGAGAAAGATTGTTTTCAATGTCAAAGTTTTGAAGCCTCTTTGAATTTTTTTGGATAGTGTGCCTATAATTACCAAAAAAGGTACATTACACCAAGACCCTCCCCACTGTGGTTCATGGGTCAATGAACCAGTCTTCAACCTACCCCTTGATTTCATCCATCGGTGTGGCCTTGGAGTTATCCCAGAGATCCTTCTCCTTCACATAAACCTCATTACAAATTACAGTGGGGATCTGCTCATAAAAAATTTTGGCCGCATTCAGTGCTTGCACTTGAGCATGGGTTATTCTTTTGCAAGTTCTCTGCATACTCCTTCTGGTATCCTCATGTCCTCCTTGGCCTTGAGGGACCCTCGAGGATGCCGTTTCCTCTTTGAATTTCCTCCCACTTGGAGTCATTTTCCCACACTTAATTTCAGAACTGGCAAGGATATGACATGGAAGATTTGATGCAATGAAAATAGAAACACCAGATTCTGAATTAAACTAGAATTTTCTTGGAATACATTGTTTCCTATCCAAATTTATAGCGATCCTGACCATAATTAAGAAAATCGGGAGGTTCATGACCCGATCCATCATCTGACTCCATGGTACAAACACCTTTGTACCCTCCTCGTTGCATCTCATGATGACCATATTCAACTTTTGTGGTAGTACCTAATTGTATCGCATCCAGATCATCTCTGCAACTATAATAAAAGTAAGCACAGAATGGGATGAGGTCAATGCATCCTTTCATCAACTAGAAGACTAGGAGATATAATGAGGTGGAATGGAGCTGTCATGTCTATGTGTGATATTGAGGGTGAACCATTATTACCCTATGTGTCACCCACTCCTCCTCTTGGATCCTCGAGATCTGCATTTTCCAACTATATTCATCAGGTTTTCACTTCTCTCCTCCGAATTCCGTCAGTTGTCCCTCAAGAACGCAATGTCCTCCACATTGGCCAGAAGATCGACCACTTTGTTGGTATATCTTCTGACATGACCAAAATTCTAGGCGTGGTTATTAGAAAGAAAGTCCATGATATTTTCCAACTGACCCAAAATGCACCATCCAAATGCCACCTTTTCCACTCTTTTCCCATTGGAAAATTTGCTTGTCATATGGATGAAGAACCTAGAATATCCTTCCACCATCGTCGACATCCATTCAAACTTGGAAATTATCCTCATCCCTTGTAGATGTTAAATTTTCATATGCTTATCTATGACATCAGTATTTCATTTCATTTTCATAACAAAATCATATAAGCAGGATCACTGAAAGAAACAGTATCACAAGAACAACACAGATTTATCCTGGGAAAACCCTAAAGGGAAAAACCCAGCAAACGCTTCCTCAATATAGATGCCCCAAAAAGATAAAAGATAAAACCAACAAGGAGATCAAAGCCTGATCCTCCTCCTTCTCCAGCTGCTTCTCTCTCTCTCCACTAATGCGCTACACAAGTGAGAGTGTGTGCTTCAAATGAGGAGCGCTACACCTCTATTTATATTCATCTGTTCAGTTAAGTTAACTCATCTCACATGTAGGCTCGAGTTAAATCATGTAGGCTCGAGTTACACATGTAGGCTCAAGTAACCAAACTGAGGTGCTAATGACCCACCTTTACAATTAGAGGGGACTACCTCATGACTCTAATTAGTTCTTTCGATTAGAAGCATCAGGGTACAAAGTAATACAAGTGGTTCTCCCGGTAGGACCATCGGGGACCACAAAAAGATACATATACCTCATGACTCTTATTATTTCATTCGATTAGGAGCATCGGGGTACAATGTAATACAAGTGGTTCTCCCGGTAGGACCATCGGGGACCACAAAAAGATACATATAGAATATTCTTCGAAGTTACAATATTTCAATAGTAGAAATAATAGATCAATGCTATGTCCAATGATGCTAAAAAGAAGCACAGGAAGTAGATCTTGCTACTAAGAATTCTCACAAGCATACACAGGAAAAATAGAGAGAAGAAAAGAGACTGAATCACATGAAAGAAGAGATGAATATTGGTGTGTATCCTTCCATTGAATAGTGATGAATAATAGTGTACATAAATAGTACATCCTTCATAGGAAAATCGAATTGTATGGAAACAACTCATAAAGCTCAAAAAGGATGACTTACGAAAATATAACAAACCCCCAATAGGTGGCTAAAGCACTTACCAAATATATCAAGGACCTCACGAGTTGGTAAAAGCATGAGTGAGTTTTCAAGGAGATGGAAAAAACATGCTAATCCTAGAAAATGGAGAAAAACTAATGGAGGATGGGTTGGAAACAAAAGCTTTCAATTTCCTAGTTGACTAGCTTTTATCTTATCCATAGAAAAGCAGGAAAAGCAGAAAAAGCAGAATAAAGCAAAATTTGTTGTAAAGTACTGTATACTAATTTTGGATGGTCAAAAGGTGGTCAAGATAAACCCGGAATTGGAAATAAATCATTCCTAGGATATAGATGGGATGTATTGACTTTAAGGTGCAAGTGGATGCCAACTAATTAAGCTAGTGGGGGAATAATTAATCAAATAATGATTAATTATTTTATCCTAAGCTGTGAGTGGGTTTAATATATTCCAACAAACATAACCGTAGAAAACGGAGGATCCAATGATACCCCGCTGCAAATTAAATGTTGGAAATTTGAAGGGCCCCATTATTCCATCAATTGTATAAACAAGACAAATGGAGTCCTGTACAATCTATAGGAATACCCAATGGTAAAGTACATGGCTAGCACATCGAGGATCTATGCATCACTTGATGGCTGACAATAAGAACATCAAACCACTATGTTCGAAATAGAAGGTGAGGTTTCAAACACTTCTATTTCAATTTTGATTGATCCCGATACTTGTCGAAGCTATGTATCACCCAAGATTGTTGAAACATGTAAAATAGACAAAGTAAAACATAAGAAACCATGTCTAGTACAATTAGCCATAGGTATAAAAAGAAAGGTTTCATAAATAGTGAGAGATTGTGAGGTAAACTTGAATGATTTTCTTGCTAAAATAGATTTGACTATATTACCCTTAGGATCGTAAAATTTACTTAGCGGCATGGACTGGTTGGAACAACACCATGTTATGCTTGATTTCCTAAACAAGTCAATCTTTTGCACAAAAAACCAAGGGAATCAAACAAAGATTCAGGGAATACCTAAGAAGGTTTTTGTTAGACACATATCCACCTTACAAGTGAAGAAGTTTATTAGCAAAGGCTGCAAACTATTTGTAGTTAACATCCAAGATATAGAAAATGAGAGATAGCAACAAATCAAGAACTTTCTAGTTATCATGTACTTTAGCGATGTATTTCCTAAGGAAATATCGGGATTACCACCAAAATGGGACTTAGATTTCTCCATAAAGCTAACACTAGGGTCAGTACTAACTTCAAAATTCCCATACTACATGAGCAAACCAGAATTGGTGGAGGTAAAGTTGCAGTTACAAGAGTTCATTGAGAAGGGTTATATCTGACCGAGTGTGTCCCCATGGGGAGCACCTATACTTTTCATGAAGAAGAAGGATGGTACAATGCAGATGTGCATCGATCATCGCCATATTAACAAGATGACCATCAAGAACCATTACCCACTCCCTAGGTTCGAGGACTTATTCAATCAAGTCAGGGGAGCAAAGATATTTTCAAAGATTGACATGCGGTACAGATCCATGATGAAGATATACATAAAACGGTCTTTCAAACGCAATAGGACCACTACAATTTCGTAGTAACGGATTTTGGGGAAAACAATGCACTAGAAAATTTTATGTGTATGATGAACAATATCTTCATCAAATACCTAGACAAGTTTGTATTGGTCTTTATAGATGACATACTAGCTTACTCAAGTAGTAAAGAAGAACACGAGGAGCATCTTCGCATAGTACTGCGAGTGTTATGGGAACACCAACTTTGTGCTAAGTTTAGTAAATGTGATTTTTACAAACCGTGGATACAGCACCTAGGTCAAAGCGTTTCTGAGAGAGGGATAGCCGCTGACCCAGAAAAGATTAAACCATAAAGGATTGGCCTACCCATACCTGTGTCATAGACATTAGGTCATTTTTGGGATTAGTGGGTTACTATCGAACGTTCAATGAGAAATTTTCGAGGATTTCTTGTCCCATGAATACCTTACAAAAGAAGGAAAACAAGTTCTTATGAACGACCAAGTGCGAGGAATGTTTTTCAGAAGCATAAGTAGCTAGCTTCTGATTACTACACCGATACTACGAATTTTAGATCCCGATAGGCATTTTTGTTGTTTGCACAGATGCGAGCAAGGAAGGACTTGGAGGATTCATCATGCAAAATGATTGTGTGATCTCTTACAAGTCATGGAAATTAAAAGAACATGAGAAAAATTATCCCACCCACGATATTTATCTAGCAACCATTATCGACGCCTTGAAAATGTGGACACACTACCTAATGGGGAAGAAGTTTCTTCTGAAGACAAGCAACATGAGTTTGAAATATCTGTTCGACTAGCTAGATCTAAATTCTAGGCACGCCATATGGTTGGCCTTCCTTAGCGAGTGCCATTTCGAATTAAAGCATATAAACAAAAATGAGAATAAAATTGTTGATGCTTTAAGTAGACAAGATCATATGTTATATGAGGTAACCTTAAGCCAAAACGATTTGTATTTAGATGACAAGATCATAAGGAAAGACAAGGTTGATTGTTTCTATGTTGAAATCCTCAAGAAGATTCAATAGGATAGGTTGTTTCAACAACAAAAAGAGTATAAGGTAGACGATACCAGACTATTGTGGTCCAAGGAGAGATTGTATGTTCTGGAAGGAGGGGATATCAGGTCCAATATCCTAACAAATTTCCATGGGAGACCCTACTCAGGGCATCTAGGATATCAAAATATGATATCAGTAGTAATGAAACACTTTTTCTAGCCTAAGTTAAAAAAAAACATAGCATTATTTATCGTAAAATGTCAAGAATGTCATCTAGTCAAAGCTGAGCACCAGCATCCTTCGGGATTGCTGCAACCACTACCCATTCCGAAATGGAAGTGGGAGGTAATTAGTATGGATGTTATTATAGGTATACCAAAGGGAAATAAGCATAATGATTCCATCTTTGTAGTGGTTGACAAGTTATCGAAAGCGACACACTTTATCCCAGTTAAGTCAGCCTGCAAGGTAGTTCACATTGCTGAAATATTCTTAAAAGATATATTCAGATTGCTTGGGATACCCAAGGAAATCATCTCGGATCGAGACATGAATTTTATTGGTAATTTTTGGAGATCCTTATTCTTTGGTTTAGAGACACAGTTAAAATTTAGTACTGCTTATCACCTATAGACAAATGGGCAGACAGAATAGGTAAACCAGATTTTGGAAGACATGCTTAGAATGTATTTTATGAACAATCCCACCAAGTGGGAGGATTATCTGCACCTCATAGAATTTGCATATAACAACAAATATCGGACCTCTACCAAGATGAGTCCCTTCGAGGTACTCTATGGTTGAAAGTTTAGAACACCAGTTACTTGGTACATCCCATTGGATCGGCTCATGTTAGGGCCAGACTTACTAAAGGACTTGGAAAATCTAGTCACCAAAGTACAACATAACCTTAAAGAAGCACAAGACCACCAAAAGAGTTACATGGATAAGAAAAGGAAAGATAAATATTATCAGATCTATGAACATGTTTAATTAAAATTAAAAGTGAAGAGAAGCTCATTGAGCTTGGGAATATGCAGAAAGTTGGCACCAAGATTTTTCGGACCCTTTGAGATACTGGCGAAGAGATTTCTAGTGGCATATGAATTAGCCTTATCTACTCACATAAAGGTTCATAATGTTTTCCATGCATATTTATTGAAGAAATATGTATATGATACTAAACATGTTACTGATTGGTCCTTGTCACAGGTGGAACCTGAAGGGGAATTTGTACCTAAACCCCTTCATATGTACAACTCAGCAGGCGCATTATAGTGCAGTTGAAACTACATTGGAAGCACTTGGAAGCCAATGAGGCTACTTGGAAGATCGAATCGACCATGATAGAGGCTTTACCCTGCCTTATTTCATGACTTCATCCCTAGTAACCACTTATACTATGAAACGAGAACTCAACACAGTTCTTATTTTTCTCTCTCCTAATTTTAGTAGCTATTTTTACGTCATTTTCTAAAAGGGTTGATACCAGTATCACAAATTTTCATTTTGAGGCATTTTTTGGGCCTTTGAATCATCTTTGTCGTAAAATATTTTTAATTTCTATTTTCAAGTGTGCTTTTTAGAAATTTAACAAAATAACATACATTTAGAAGCAAGTTATAATGAAAAACCTACACATTTTGTATTTTTTTATTTAAAATAAGACATTTTTAATGACAAAATTGTAAAAAAATCTATGAAATAAAGACATTTAAAACCATTTTCAATGGATTTTCATAGTTTTTTTGTATAAAAATTATACTATTTCATAGTATTTTCCAAAAAGTGAGGATTCACATAAATTCGAGAAAAACTATACCATATATTTGTAAATGACATACTAAGCACATTATATATAGAAATTTTATTTCTAAAATAAAGTCTAAAAGTCAAACATTACTAATATATCTTATCAAAAACTTGTCAAACTTGGCATTTTCTTCAAGACATGAAACTAATCAACAATATCATGTAGGGAAAATTCGTCATCTAAATTGGAAATTTATAGAGCTTGGATTTCTTCAAGGAGATCAATGTCCTATTCCATCGAGTATTCTATGTTTGCAAGATGCCCAAAATGCTCATTTCCAAACATCCCTCCTAATGAGGCTTGAGGCTAGTTTGACATCTTCTCCACAAGTGCTTCAGTAAACTCTCCTTTCTTCAAACTAATTTCTTGCAATTCATCTCGAAGAACTAATATTTAAAAAAAATGTTTTTATAAAATTGAATTTAAAAAAAAAAAACCAAACAAACAAAAAAACAAAACAAAAAATCAAAAGAAAAACAAAAAACCAGAAAATAAAATAAATAAAAACAAATAAAATAAACCAAACACAAAAAAATAACAACAAATAACAAATAAAATAAAATGAACACAACCGAAAGTTGAACGAGGCGATCATGAGGGCCAGAGACTGCATCGATTTTCTGTATGTAGATCCTCTACATCGCAACTAATCTGAATCGCAGCTCCTCTATAGATCTCCTCTAGAGGCCATCACTGCTCTTAAAGGTTTGATCCAATCAAAACTGGATGCATGGATTCTCAACCTCCAGATCCTCCATCAGAGGAGCCACATCGTACCTTGGATCTCGCTTTCCAGGCCTTATTTTCCTCCACTCTAGTTCTTCCTACTACGTTATCTCTAGTCTCTACTTTTGTGAAACAAGTAGAGACTGGAAGCTTCACAAATGAAAGATCTAGCTCTTAGTGAGTGAGGTCTCATTGGTCAGTTCTTTGGGATATGGCCTTCACCAAAATCCATGGAGATCTGGATTTCCGAAAACTAGATGCCTCTCATTACTGGGGTTTGCAACAATGTTTCTGCAAAAAAGTATTTTACACCTTTTTGTTCGAAAAAAGGAAGATAAAGACCTCATTTTTCAAAGTGGCTCTTATTTCATGGGACCTTGAGGTCTATACCTTAACCGATGGAGCCTATCCTTTGATCCAGAAAAATATGTAACCTTGGTAGCGTCAATCTGGGTCCGGTTCCCTCATTTACCTCTCAACTACTGGAATGATGAAGCCCTCTAGACAATCGTGAATTCTTTAGGAAGATTCATAGACAAATCCGAACTAAAATTCCCTCTATTTTCCTGTGCTAAGATATGCGTGGAAGTAGATCTTGGAAAAATACTACTAGAAGTAGTTAATTTATTCATGGATGGATGCGAATTCTATTAGAAGGTAGATTATGAACAACTTCCCTTCAAATGCAGGAAATGCCACGAATACAGACACTTCGTAAATAATTTCCCTATATCTACTAAAGAAGAAGCGGAGAAAAATCACGAAGAAGGTTGGAAACAAACAAAGAGAGGAAAAAAACAAAATCCTACCTCTTCTAACAATCCCAAAAAATGGCAATAAAAAACTCAATAGATACCTACAAAAAGAAAAGGAACCTTCACCAGCAGTCAATTTTATTCTCGCTAGACTGAAGAAGGAGAAATCCCATATATGGAAACTCAGAATAAAGAAGACAGATTATAAGTCAGCAGGACATAATCCTTTAATTTTCTCTCTCGAGTATTTGTTGAAGAGATCATGGAGAAAGAACCTAATGGGTTGGCCTCCCATGGAAGAACTTGGGCAGATATGGTTGTAGTAGATGAAGAGAAAATTGGGAAAGAACTTGAAGGATCACCTTCCCTTGGGGGAATTTGGGAATAAATGGTAAAGAATAGCATAATCAATCCAAATTATACATCTTGAGGTCGGTCGTCATCTCAAGAAACCCAAGAAGCAATAGATCTAGGGCCATCCGTAGCCACATGGGGAAGAAAATATCAAAGACAACATCGAGAGAAAGAGGTATAGAGATAACTGGAAATAGGAAGGAAACTAACCATAGAGGATAAAAAACTACTACATAATGTCAAATATTCTGCAACAAAATACTTGATATCCCAAGAAGGATCTCACACATCCAAGAAATAATGAAACTAGTCTCTTGGAATTGTATAGGCTTGGGAGGATCAATCCAGGTGGAAGCTTTGAAAAATATCTTAAATTCTGAGAAACCAGACATTCTGCTTGTCCAAGAGATTAAGATGCCAGAAGATGAGACTATGAGCTGGTCATCTCTCTTCTGGAAAAATAGTGTTGGAAAGGCCATTATCTCAAGAGGATGCTCAGGTGGAATTGCAACTTTCTGCAGAACTGATAAATACAAAATTAGATCAGCAAAAGAAAATACCCATTGGATTTTAGTAGAGATGCAAAACAAAAGCATTAAAGAATCTATTTTTATTTGTAATCATATATGGGCCTACCCATTATAGAGAAAAGTTGGATTTATGGGAATCCTTACTTTCCTTAAATGTGGATCTGCAAGGAAAACAATTATCATAGCAGGGGATTTCAATACAATGAAATCAAGTTTGGAAAAAAGAGGAGGATCGATCACTAGAGACCCTTTCGGTGAAAATATGGAATATCTGATGGAATATCTAAACCTTTTGGATCCTATGCCCAAAAATGGGAAGTAAACTTAGAGAAATAAGTGAAGAGGACCAGGCCACATTGTTGCAAGAGTAGATCGGTTTTTGGTAAGTACAACCTTCCTTCAAAAAGATTTACTTGTTTCTTCTCACATTATTTCTTCAGCCACCTCTAACCATAATCCCATCTCCCTATCCCTCTCTCCTCCTACAAACCTTGGCGCTATCCCCTTCAAATTCAACTCCTTTTGGTTGAACAATGCCAAAAAATTATACTTAATTCACTTAGTTTGGAACTCTACTTTCTCCGATTCCTTCTTCTTCAACTAGGAGTCAAAACTCAAGGCAGTCGAGTCTGCCCTAAAAAAATGGGAAACCTCCTCCTACTCTGAACCAACCATTAAAAAAAAAAATCTTCAATCCAGATTGGACTCCCTTCACTTTAAAATGGAATTAGATAAGATCACTCATGAAACCATCGCTCCAGAAAAATTTAAACCTCAAAATTTTAAAAGCAGCAAAAGAAGAGGAAGAGATTTTGAGAATAATTTTTCCAACTCTTGATAAAAGGGGGAGATAAGAATACTGATCACTTCCATAAACAAAAAAAAAATCAGATTGAGCTTCAGTTACATCAAAGATTTGAAAGACAGCACCAACAAAATAATCACTGGGCAAGATGATATCAAGAAGTTATCTTTGCAACACTTCAACAAGCATTTTTCGGATATTGGAGAGACAAATCCTCTCTCCCAAGATGACCTTCTTTCAGGTATTCGCCCCAACATTTTTGACAAAGAGAATGAGAAGTTTGAAAATCCAATATCTTAAAATGAGCTAATAGAAGCAATTTAGACTCTTCATCCTTACAAGTCCCTAGGGCTAGATGGATTTACGATCAACTTCTATCGAGCTACTTGGGACATCATCAAAGAATATCTAAGGGAAATGCTAAATTGGACTAGGAAAAAAGACAAAACCGGTGGAGCTGCTGACTCCATTTTCTTGGATTTGATCCCTAAAGAAAAAAATCCTCTTTTGATTGAAAGATTCCATCCCATTTCCTTATGTAACACCTCATATAAAATTCTCACCAAAATTATTTCTACTAGAATGAAAAAGATCATGGCTAAGATCATTTCAGAAAATCAGGGAGGTTTCATCACTGGAAGAGAGTTCATGGATAATACAATCATCGTCCAAGAAGCTATCCATTCCATCCTGGAATGCAAACAACAAGGTATGGATATGAAGCTCGATATGGGAAATGCTTTCGACAAGGTCAATCATTTCTTTTTGTTTTTAGATCATGCTACTAATGGGATTTTCTAAAAAAATTACAAGATGGATCAAATCCTGCATTAACAGCCCGTGGATTGTGCCTCTTGTTAATGGTATACCTACTAGATTCTTCCAAACCTCTCGAGGACTCCATCAAGCTTTCCCTCAATCCCCTCTTTTACATCTTATAGTAGCTGATTCTTTAAGCAAGAAGCTACAGGCCCTGCAAAATAGTGGATAGCTCAAAGGATTAAAAATGCTAACCATGCTCAGTACGTAGATGACACTATGCTTCAAGGAGGGGCCTCAATCATAATCGACGAAAGGTTCAAAGAAGTCATCTCCATCTTCCTCAAAGCTTCAGATTGGAAAATGAATGCATTAAAAACCAAAATTTATGGTTGGAATTGTCCTGAAAGAACCATGGCCAAGATAGCCAGGACCCTGGGATATGAAGGCAATACAATTATTCAGATATCTCATATTCCCTATTCATAAAGGAAATAAGAAACTATCAGATTAGAAAGGACTCGTTGAAAAATAAGAAAAAAATACAATCTTTGGGAGTCAATTGGCTCAACCCAGCTGGGAAATTAATTCTTATCAATGTTGTTTTGGAAGTGTACCCAATATACTCCTTCTCTATATCACTAGCTCCCAAATTGATAATCCAGGACATTGAAGAAGAGATTAGATGCTTCCTCTAGAAAGGGGGGAGACCCAATGGCACAAAGAAATTCCACTTAATTAACTAAGAAACGATGTGTAGGCCAAAAGGCAGTAGAGAAATGAGAATTAAATATCTAGCTGCACAATGAACCTTGTGTTGGGTGCAAATATTTTCTGGAAAATTATATCAAGGAACAAAGTGTGGTGGAAGGATGCATTAAGGAAAAAATATTTGAAGGGGAAAACATAAATATGCTTGTTTGATATACCCAATGTAAAAAATGTCTCTCCAATTTGGAAACTCTGCCAAAACATAGCTTACATCATCCAAAACAGTCATCGCTAGTCAACAGGAATTGGAAAATGATTTTGGATCTGGGAGGAAAACATTGGGTACTCCTCCCCTGCTCACCACTTAGACATCTTTGTGGACTGCAAGTGCTGGATGGAAAATCAAAATATTTCTACAATCCATGACATTTCGAGCTGGTATAACAATGGAAGATGGGCAGGGTGGAAAAGCCGTGAAACTACATAATGTTTAAGCTTGGATTATACTATGTAGCTAACAGTGCTCCAAGGTTCAGCTGCAATCCATCTGTACCTATCAGACTCTAGAATATGGGGAAAATATGGAAGTTATTCAGTGAAATTTGGATATAATTCA
Organism: Pseudotsuga menziesii; assembly: GCA_001517045.1. NCBI lineage: Eukaryota > Viridiplantae > Streptophyta > Pinopsida > Pinales > Pinaceae > Pseudotsuga > Pseudotsuga menziesii. Next base: position 371,865 of record LPNX010927284.1, read on the forward strand.
ATCCAAAACAACATCAGGAAAGAAGCCTTCTGGGAAAACGTCTGGAGCAAGGACGACCTCCCTAAAATCAATTTTTTTGTTGGATTTTAGCTTGTCATAAAATACTGATAGCTCAAAATTTGAAAAAAAAGGGGAATCGAAGGACCATCTCGCTGCATTCTCTGCAAAAATTCAAATGAAAAGCTGCAACATCTCTTTATGGAATGCTCCTTCGCTAATGAAGTATGGTGCACAGTTATTAAAGAGCTTCAATTTAATATCACTCTTCCTACAAATTGGAAATATTTATTGGCATGATGGAAAGATTATTACCATGGATATTTAATTAAGAAACCAGATTTCTCGAGACCATGTGTTGCTCTCCCTAAGTATATATGTTGGAAAATATGGATTTCTAGAAATAAAGGAATATTTGAAAACTTGATCCTTTCTCCTACGAAAGTCTCCTCTTCAGCCAAAGATTTATGGATAGAAGCTATTCTTTCCAAAGGATTATGACACTTACACCTTAAGCCTTTAAATTCTAAAGAAAAAATCTGGATTAGTGATCTTCTCTACCATCTCAAGCCAACTCTCGGAGGTGCTAAAAAACCTAACTCTTTAAGATGGAAGATATGAAAGAATCCGGAGAGATTCAACAATTAGTGGATAAAGTTGAATTGTCATTATTTGTTCTTCCATGGAGCCTCTAAAGGAAATCCCGGGTTTGAAAGTGCAGAGGGATCATTCTTGACCCAAGGGGGAACAAACAGAAAAATTTCGCTTGGGGCTTAGGGAAAAATTCAAACAACTATGTGAAATGGTTAGATTTATTGAATGGGTTGGAAATTTCTATCACTCTTGAAATCAAAGAACTAGTAGTGTTTGGAGAGTTGCTACTGGTCATGAGAGAGGCAAGAAATGTAGTCAGAAATTATAAAATTCCCTCCACAAAGATGCATCACATTTCCAATAGTCTTTTGAGTGACTTTAATGCTATCAACTTTTTACACATCATTTGAACAAACAACCACTTTGCAGATCAAATGGAAAACAATGGAGTGCAGCTAGACTTTGGTTACATAATTTGTAATGGAAACATCTTCGAACATTGCGGGGTCCTCTAGGAGCATATTTGTTTTTCATACTGTGAAGAAACAAAATCCATTGTCACAATGATATTTTAGGACAGCTGCAAGCAATTTTCTGATATGTTCAGTTTCTGTATTCTCATCCTTGGAAAATTTATAAGAATTTATAGTCATCTCACACTTGGACTCTTTAGAGATAAGTTTCATTTTGTAACTAATAAACAAGATGTTATGGTGCATGAATCCCTCTAGATTCAATCCATGAACCTGCTTTTGTAATTTTATACTTCTTTTTTAATACAAATATACCTTAACCATTCTTGTTAAAAAAAAACAAATAAAATAAAGCAACAACAAAAAAATAAATAAAAAGTAACGCAAACAACAACCCAATAAAAATAAAAAATAAGGAAAACATTAAAAAAGTGGAAATCGTGGCAAATAAAATACAACTACCCTCCTAGGTATAACTGGCCAGTGGTGGAATGGTGTGTAAAAGGGGTAGTGATGAGTGGCACGGTTCTCATAATTGTGCCACCCATCCCTGCCCCTTTTACACACCATTCCACCACCACTACTTATACATAGGAGGGTAGTACATACTGGCGTGATTTTGGATGGGTGGCGTGATTCTGAATGAATAAATATATGATTGATCAATATCCATTATAGAAAAATCACTGTTACTATTTGCTTTAATAATTATAACGGTTCAGTTATATTTGATGAAATCCGAACAAACCTGAGTGACAATTTCTCAAGAGCTGTCAAGTACTGTGAAGGAGGAGCTTGGCTTGTAGAGGGATCGACCCTTCATTCGATAATATCAAAGCTTCATATTGTGATAATAAAGGATTCCTTCTCACATCCATAGTCGTATCCTCTCAATGCTTCCCATAGCTTGCTAAAATTCAATATGTGCTCAACCCACAAACAAAATCATAAGCAAATATTTAAAATATGGCAGTTACTGGAATTAATAAAATGAGTAAAAGTACCTTGTGGCACATGGTGAGAAGAACGTTCCGCGCTGAATCCATGCGAATAAGTTGTTGTAATTTCACATCATATGAGTAATCATCAACTCTGAAGACCAGAGTTCCAGATGATTAAAAAATTGTGAAGCCAGTGCCGTTGGTGAAGAGAGATCTCTTCCAAACGGTGAAGGTGGCGGGAGAAGGAGAAGGAAAAGGGAAGCTCAATACACCAAAATTAACATCAAGGCCAGTGGAAACTAAAACTCCTACGGCCAGGGCAATGTGATGGGGTGTTTCCTGCACAACTATAGCTTGTCATTTCGTATTTAACCATGGCGTGTATTACAATTGTATAATGTTTGTGTGCCCTTCGTTAGATTATTTTATGCTCTGCATAAACTATTGACATATAATATGTTTCTAATACAGGTATATTAGGCTTGTGGCCGACATTTTGGTTACAAATTTGATTTGACAAGACATCTTCGAACTCATAATGGTCAGCCAGCTCGTACTACACATTAACCTAATAATTGGATAAATGGTAGCATTTAAGTATGGCTTCATTGTGCTCGAGATTGACCAGAATTTAGTGGAGTAACCGATAACCTTAATTTTCAGTCACTGATCATATTATGCATATTGAAAAATCCCAATTCTATGGTGCATTTGATATAGTGAATGACTTTCTTTATATGTGGAAGGATCACAATGTTTAATAGCATTGATATCAAAATTAGAGAAAGTACAACTTTTAGTTATAGTCTTCTTTACATAGAAGGAAACAAACCGTACATAACCCTTTTAACTTCATGAATTCAGTCTTTTTGGTAAACTAGTCTACATGAATTCATCATATGCGTGATTCCTCCTATGGGTGATGGTGGAAGAATTTATTGGTTATGGACACGCACACAAGTTCAATTCAAGATGTTATCAAAAGAGGATGAGTTGTGGACATGAGCTTTATCACTTCAAAGTAGATGGATTTGGAATGAAGTTTAGATAGTAGCACAATGACACGTAGGAGGGTAGTTGGGAGTAGGTAGGGATAGGTGGAGAAGGTAATGTAAGGTGTGGCTTTTATTTTAGTTTTTGTTTATTTTTTTTTTAATTTTTTATTTTTAAACATTTCTTTTTAAAAAGTTACTTTTACATTTTTTTTTATAAAGTAAAAAAAAACAGTTTTTATATAATTTATTTTTTTTTTACTTACTTTTTCTAAAATATGTTTTTTTTTTTTAATTTTTGTTTTTGGTTTTGTTTTTTAATAATAATAATAAATGTTAGAATTTTTTTATTTTATTTTTCTTAAAATGATATGAACTATTTGTTCTTGGATTGTTTAAAATATGATTTCATTATTAATGACATAATTTTTAGGGTTAGAGTGGTGAAATTATTTAAGATTTTTTTTTTTAATATGTAAGTTTCAAAAAGTTGTAATTTATGTGTTGAAATTTTTTTCTTCCAATTTAAAGGCTGATTTCAAAGTTTTTGTAAACAACAGTATGAGATGTTTAGGCCATGGGGTATTTTTGGTGTTTTTTTATGCAAAAATCATCATTTTTATGGCTAGAATTCTCATTCTCAGTATAAAGTTCTCGTTTCATAATATAAGTGGTTTATTCCCTAGAACACTAGGATGGTGTTGTTCTAAGCGAGGAGGAATGTAATATCCCGAATTTTGACCTAACATTAATGGGCATGAGTCCCGTTGCGCATGAGTTACTTTGATGTTTATGTTTGTATATTGGGTGTAAGGCTCCACTGCACATTCGTTATGTTGATTAGTTAGATATATTGGGCGTAAGCCAATGCATATGTTTTATTTATCATATATGTGATTGTAAATGTCAGGCATGGACCCTGATGGACATGATTACTATCGTAGTACGATGTACTAGGTGTATTATGTGATTCACCTTAAATACATATATATACTCAGATGATTTTTGTGATAAGATGTGCAAAAGACTAAATGCACGATTGAGTTCTATAATGTGTTGGTCTTGGACCTTGAAGCACATGACTAATGAGATTTTGTGTTGAGTGCAAGCTCTCGAGTACATGAGTGATTAGATTTTATGTTGAGCGCAAGCTCTGGAGCACATGAGTTATGATATTTTGTGTTGAACATAAGCTCTGGAACACATGAATTATAAGAATAGGAAGTGTTGGGCATAAGACATGGATCATTCCAAATTGATGTTGATAATAATCTCTCGAGCATCGGATACTTGGCCATTGTATCCCTAGGTGTATTATACAAGTACATCCTAGCATTAGTGTTGAGCGAGAGGCTCTCAAATTGCACTAAGTGTAACTCCCAGTTTTTAGCGTTGAGCTTGGGATCTGAATAGCACTAATAGTGCTAGGAGTTACTAAAAATTAATTGTGTGTGAAAATGACTCTGGAAAGCAATGACCTTATCTTACTTATTTTAAGTTGATTAAATGAAATTTCAAATTTCTACTTCTCATCAAGTACTAAAGAACTACCACGATACACGAGGTAATCCAACATGCAAGGAGGTTTAGAGATGCCTAACTTAGTTGACCAACCCAACCTAAAGGGCTTGATAAAATAAATGATATTAAGTTATGAAAGAAGCATGTAAATGAGATCATGTTATGGGCGCTCACACGAATTTGGTTCCACTTTTTAGTGCCACTTAAGAAATCAGAAACGCACTTTCGAAGTGCAAATAAAAAACGCATATGCGTTATTGATGGTACGTTCGGAATAACCTGAGCCCAAACACAAGGCTAAGGTTCATAAAGAAGTATTGCATATGCGATATATCGCATATGCATTTTCTAAATGTTAAATATCACATATGCGATATTCAACATTTACAAAACGCATATATCGCATTTAAGAAAGTAATAGGTAACATTATGTGTAATAGGTAACATTATGTGTATATGCATGGAAATTAATTGGTAACATTATGTGTACAAAATAATTAAGACAATAGAGTTTTTTTTTCTGATTTTAATCAACAAGTTTCTTTAATATTACCATTTTTTCTAGCACACGTGATGGTGGAGCTTGTCTGAGAATCACTTCTCTACTTACATAAAATCATATTAATGAAACATGGGTTTACAACCTTCAACCATAGTCCCCAATACAAAACTAGGATCGAATCTTGTAAGCATAAAAGGAAAATTCAACACATTACAAGCTGTACATTCAACTAATGGTTTCTCCTTATAGGCTTCCCATAATTTTTATTAAAAGCATTGTATATCAACTAAGGAATAGAACTACGCTAGTTCCCAACAACCTTACATACACATACACAATTTACACATAAAACATTAAATTAAAATACACATATTGCGTTGTAAACCCTAGCCCTGTGCCACGATCTTACAACTTCCTCTAAAAAGACAAACGGAAAGTAAACAAACACAGCTACCATCTCATCGACCACACGTATCCATTGAAAACAACATTTTTCACCATTCGCATCAAGTGTCAAGTGGTGGCATCATAGGTGCCGTTGTATCATATGTTCCATTGAAGAGATATTGTCCATGCCCCTTAGTGTCTAAAACCTTCGTTTATGGTCCAAGGCCCACTTTTCATCTTTTTAGACATTGGGAAAGGTCTTAAGACCCATTGTTAGTACTATAAACCTATAGGGACCTATATACTCACTCTAAGATAAAATATAACCTAAATAGGTTTTATCTAGTGGCTCAATGTGTTTTTGAGGTCCTTGTGCCTATAATATTAAGATACTACCTAGATTCATCCTATTACCATGGACATGACCTTTATACCTATATTGGCTTCTCAAAACCTCATAGTAGAACCCATATCCTAATTAGAGGTCAAACATCCCCTAAATAAGTATCTTGTGATGGTTTGAATATGCCTTAAGCATCCCCAAGACTTCACCACTAGCATAGCTACCCACTCCTTTTCTTTGAATGCCCACCCTTCAAGTAGTCAAGCTACCCCATTTCTACCTCAATAAAAGAGTAGAAAAATATAAACTATTGAAAAAAAAAAACATTAGAATGGATATTTACCTAAAAAATAAGCTACCACCCTATAATGTATTTCAAAATATATATATATATATATATATATATATATATATATATATATGCCTTCAATTCTATTTGCCAATGAAAAAACCATAATTTGAGAAACACCTTACCCAACAAAGTTGTTCCTCCAAAAAACTGAATCCATTACAACATAATGTACACCTATTCTACGCTAAAGTAAAGGCACGTGATTTCCTGCAATGACATTTAAATAATATTATATTGAATTAAGCTTAATTCAAATTTTTAGATGCTTCCACATACTTTTTCCTATTCTACGCTAAAGTAAAGTCACATGATTTCATGCAATGACATTTAAACATAAATCAAAATTGTAAACGTCTATACCTTCGGAAACGGAAGACGAAACACCAAGAGCAGCAGATCGTGGCTCATCGCTGCCTCCTCCTCCGGATACTCTCAGTCACAGTGAGTTCAGATCTCCTGATCAGAATTATGAATTAAGAGATGCGAATGATGAGAATCTGTTGAGAGATACGAATCCTGGTGTTGGGGTGAGGTTGGAAACTCAGCTACTGAAGAGAGGAACGCTTGGGACACACATGAACCGGAATTGAGCCAACGAGAGGAATTCAGATGAGGATTAGAGAAGCATTTCAGAGGCATAGAGAAGAAATTCGGAGGGTTCGCGTGAAGCAATTGAGAGGAATAGAGAAACAATCGAGAGGAATAGAGAAGAAATGGAGAGGAATAGGGAAACAAGAAGCAATTCAGGGTTAGAATAGAGAACAAATGGATCTTGTATTTCGTCGACAGAATCCAGTCACACGCAGAGCCGCTGTGGAGCAGTACTTGTCTGGCATAACAATTTCAGAGGAACACATCCATGATAGAACTAGTAACACTTCAACTTGCTCAATTTGCCTTATCGCTTTTCAGTTGGGCCAGCATGATGCGTCATCGATAAGGCAAATTGAGCAACTTGAAGTGATACTAGTTCTATCATGGATGTGATCCTCTGACATTGTTATGCCACACAAGTATTGCTCCACAGCGGCTCTGCGTGTGACTGGATTCTGTCGACGAAATGCAAGATCCATTTGTTCTCTATTGTAACCCTGAATTGCTTCTTGTTTCCCTATTCCTCTCCATTTCTTCTCTATTCCTCTCGATTGTTTCTCTATTCTTCTCCATTGCTTCTCGAACCCTCCGAATTTCTTCTCTATGCCTCTGAAATGATTCTCTAATCCTCATCTGAATTCCTCTCGTTGGCTCAATTCCTGTTAATGTGTGTCCCAAGCGTTCCTCTCTTCAGTAGCTGAGCTTCCAATGTCACCCCAACATCAGGATTCGTATCTCTCAACAGAGTCTCATCATTCTCATATCTTAACTCATAGTTCTGATAAGGAGATCTGAACTCACTGCTGTGACTGAGAGTATCCGGAGGAGGAAGCGGCGATGAACCACGATCTGCTGCTCTTGGTGTTTGGTCTCCCATTTCCATAGGTATAGACGTTCCCAAATTATATTTTAAAATTATAAAATAAAATTATAAAAATCTCTTGGTGCTTGGTCTTCCATTTCCAAAGGTATAGACGTTTCCAATTTTTATTTTAAAATTATAAAAATCTCTTGGTGTTTGGTCTTCCATTTCCAAAGGTTTAGAGGTTTCCAATTTTTATTTTAAAATTATAAAAATTTTAAAGTATAATATTAATTAGATTTATAGTCTATTTGATTTATTTTAAAAAGATTATAATATGTTTAATTAAAAGTATAATATCTAGGTGGATAAGGGTATATATTTTAGAATTTTGGGCTGAACTATCATTTATGTTTATCATTTATAGTGAAACAATGGTACTGTCCAAATTGTCTAAATTGATTTTGTGGGCCTAGTCCAAAATTAATAATTAATAATTTCAAAAAAATAAAAAATAGATTAACTAACATGTGATAAGTATAGTTAGTGATACTTGTAAAAATTAAAATTATTCTTCTACTACTTGATTATTAAATACAATTAAGAACTTAACTCTATCTATTATTATATACAACTATTAGCTTAAGTCCAATGATTGTGGAACTAATTCAACTTTAAAGAGAGTTATATTGGATAACTATTAGATACAACTATTACTTACAAAGTTTAACTTGAACTGGAATCACTTAACTTAGTCCAACTGGATTTGCCATCTATGATTCTAGTTAATATGCTTAAGAGTAAAAGTCCTAATAAAATGGTTGGAACTCTTAATAAACTCCTCCATCCCTTAGTGTTAAAAGTGGACCTTTATTGTAATAAAACCATACACTCTCTAATAAACTTAGATTTGTTAACATAACATCATAAAAGTAACAAGTTAGTTAATATGTTGAGAAGGTGATACGATCTCTAATCAATAAATATGAACAAGTAATGGTTTTCAAAAGTTTTTTGTTTTTGGTTTTTCATTAACCTTATAGCTCATTGGATCTCAAGAGAATACTGATGGGTTGGGTACAGAACCCGGTGCGTTGAATCCAATTCCCTGTGTGCTCAGTATATAATCACCGCATTTAAATGAATTATTTCCACCTCGATTTGTATCACCATGCCAGTGCGTTCGGTCACTGTCAATGGGTGTTTGTTATGCTGCCAACAATGTGTGTTCACTAAGTAACTCTTTTTATGGGCATAATTGGATAAAAAAAAGCGCTTCGTCATGTCTCTCTATTCCTGCTCTGCTGGTCAAAAGAGTGTGTCAAATACAGATTTAAATTTTTAGGTTTCGGAAATTTGGCTCTAATTAGCTCCTTAAGTCATTTCAAACTGATATTTATATGAGGATGGAGGATCCTACGTATTTTTACCGCCGGGTGATAATAGCCCCTCAGACATCCTCGTATGGAGATTTTTTAAAAATTGGACGGAAACTAAAGTTCTTCAAGGGTAGAATATCATCAATATATAAACTCTTGCATAATACCATCAATATATAAACTGTTTTGCTTGTGATTTAAGAGCTTAAAAATTAACAGCTCAAGTACCCAAAAATTGCCTATATCATTTCACCAAATTCTTCCCTCGCTTGCCAAAATTAAGTCGATGCACATGCTCGTTATAAACTACATTGTCCTCGACGTTTATTCATATTTTAATCTATGTGCTTAATTCAATGGAGAGATGGAATTTTGCGAGAAATATCTCATTTTGGACTTTGGAAAGACTTGTCTGATTAACAAATTCAACTTCCGCGATCTCATCTACGGAACAATTACTTGTTAAGCTTTACCTTTTTCCTCCATTTCGGAATGTAATTACGTTCGACGCTTTTAACGTAAGTTCTGTCTACCCACTATTCACCGGCATTAGTTCACTCAGTTCCCTCATCATAATTGATTGGCGTGCAAGCAACGCATTATAATTTAATTTAAGCTGTTGAATGTTCTGAGATTTCTTGGGGAATGCTTGTACTAATAACCAAGAAAGTATAAAATTGAGAGGGCCAATTTCGATTGCGGTCAAAAAATAAAAAGGAGTATCACATTCAACAGTAGAAATTAGGTTTTTTGGATTAGTGACGCTGTAAAAGTTTTGTAATAGGCAATTATTTTCTCTGACTAGTTATTTAATTTCAACCATCCATCTCATGCTATCTCAATCGTTTATGTATAATGGCAATCCTGGGCGAGAGGTAAAGTCCTTAGGGTAACAATTTTTTTCTGAATTTTGGATGTTTCAAGTGAGTTGTACACTTTGTGATTCTGATTTAAGAAAAAAATTATCGATATATTGGAAAATAATAAGAAATAAATTGTCGATACCATAAATTATGAAGCGAGTACTGCATGTCGCGTGATAAAGGTTAAAAAATAAAAAATTAATTACATCCCAAACAAATGAAAAAAACTACTTAGAGAAAATGAGGTTAATCATAAATTTTAAAAATATATTATTTTTAAATCATGTAAATAAATAATAACATTACTATAATTTAGAACCCATAAATTAAATCAATATCTTTGAATTTTTTTTTAATTTTTTTATTATTTTTATTTTTTTCGAAAAATATTTTTTAAAAATTATATATATATACATAATTTCATTTATAAGTAAATAAGTGTGTCCATCAATCAATGTTTATGTCTTAGAATTTTGGGGTTTTTTTTTGTCTATGGACAAGAATGAGACAAGTGTACTATCTCTATTGATTATATAAGTGTACACAATTCTAAAAATAAAAATAAATAAACTCATGTGGTGATTTGAGTTTATGGTAGTTGGAGAAAAAATTGCTTCATCTAACACCTAGAAATCTAGCTAATGTGCACAAGGTTTACTCAAAGTGAGTTTTGCAATTCTTATGATAGTGGAAAGTCTCTTAATAAACTCCTCTAAACTCTTAATAAATTCATGTGAACTCATGTGATAAATGCACTTAGTGGCATGGTATTGACATAGTTTTTAAGAGAAAAACATTATCTATATATAAAAAATATACTATACAATTCAAAATTCATGATTAATAATTTCAAAAAAAAAAAAAACTTAGTTAACTTCTCATAAGTGGAGTTCCTTATAATTGGAAAAATAAAACTTCATCAACTATTCCATTAAATACAACTATTCAATTAATAGATACAACTATGAGCTTAACTCCACTAATGATACAACTATTAGCTTAATGTCAACTCCAAACATGACTTGAAGTGCAATTGCCTATATATTAACTTTATATATTAACTTTTAAGTTAACTATTAGATACTACTATTAGTTCCAAAAATTAAACTTCAACTTCAACTATTGGATTATTAGATAGAACTATTCGATTAATATATACAACTATGAGCTCTTGATATGATTCTACAACTATTAGCTTAACTTTAACTCTAATCACGATTATATTTGATAATTATTATTTTAACTATTAGATAGAAATATTAGCTTAACTTCAACTCTAATCGCTTAAGACTTAGTTGAAGTACATCTCGTTTGAACTCCTAATAAACTCCTCCATCTAGTATTTGCGCTTCTAGTATATATCTTAAAATTTTGGGGTGGACCACCATCTATGTTTTTTCATCTACCAACGATAATGAAAACAGATGTACTATTCATATTGATTCCATGGGCATCGTAAAAAATTCATAAAAAATAAAAAATAGCTTAGCTAACATGTGATGAGTATAGTTCATGATAGTTGGAAAAATTCAAATTCAACTTCAACTACAACTATTCAATAATTAGATACAACTATGAGATTAACTCCATTGATGATACAATTATCAGGGTAATGTCAACTCCCATCAAATTAACTACTAGATACAACTATTAGTTGGAAAAATCAAACTTCAACTTCAACTATTCGATTATTAAATACAACTATTGGATTAATAGATACAACTATGAGCTTAAATCCATTGGTTATAAACTTATTAAATTAACTTAAACTTCAATCATGAATTTTACTTTAACTGCAATTGTTGATATATTAACTTTTAAATTAACTATTAGATACAACTATTAGCTTAACTCCAATGATTCTACAACTATTAGCTTAACTTCAACTGTAATCATGGTTATATTGGATAACTATTATTAGCTTAACTCCAATGATTCTACAACTATTAGCTTAACTTCAACTCTAACCGCTTAAGGCTTAGTCTAAGTACATTTGGCAACTAGGAGTCTACCTAATGTGCACTCGTAATAGTCGAACTCATAATAAAATAGTTTGAACTCCTAATAAACTCCTCCATGTGGAAATTGGGCATCTAGCTACCTAATGTGCACTCGTAATAGTCGAACTCATAATAAAATAGTTTGAAATCCTAATAAAATCCTCCATGTGGAAATTGGGCATCTAGCTAATTACAGTCATATGCATTTATATCTTAGAATCTTGGGATGGACTACCAACAATGGTTTTCATCTATGGACTAGAATGAGACAAGTGTAATGCCCAAATTGATCATCTATGGACTAAAATGAAACAAGTAATGCCCAAATTGATTTTATGATCATAGTTCAAAATTCATAATTAACAATTTCAACATTATTCTAATAAGAATGTTATATAAATTCTTATTAAATTATTTTGATTAAATATTTTTTTTATAAAAAAGTTTTACACAAAAATTATTTATTTTCTAATTTTAACTTTTAGAAATGTTAAACCTATTTTATTTGATCTAATCTTTCAAGCTTTTGATATCGATGATTTTTCCATCTATATCTAGCTATGCAAACTTGAAATACAAACAACTCGGGAAGAGATTTTTGTTACAAGCATGATCTAGTGCACTATTTTGTATGAGAAAGATCTCTATCTTTCCAAGCAAAGATACGTTATATCCTATGGGGTCGATTTATTAAAAAGAAATCTTGGCACAATGAGAAAGAGAATTGACAATCTAAATAAGTAATAATTATGTTGTTGTGTGGATACATTTCTGTCTAAGGAGGATTCACAAACATAGCGCTTCATTTGGATCTATGGATTAAATGATCTTTGTGGTGAACCTTTCGTGAAGCTATGCACTGAAAACCCTATGTAAAGGTCTAGGGTGAAAAAAAATTTAGGTACTCCACTCGACATTTTCATCATTTAATTGGGGGCTCTAAAATAAGTGTATATGTCTCTCCTTTCTCTATTTTTTTATATTTTATATTAAGCTAGTTTTAGTTTTAAAATATTTAGTAAAATTTATAGATATTCGGTGAAAGAACCCTCTGTAAAAGATCAAAATCTAAAGTGAAAACCATAGGTGAAGTTGTGCAGTGGAAACTCCACTTGTTCCGTATGGCATCTTCATCATTTTTGTGGGCTTTAAATTTGGTCCATAGTTTCTTTCCCTCTCTATTTTTTTTTATTTTTATTTTTATTTTTTTCTATATACACTTTTACATCTTTACTTAAATATGAGTAATTCATGACATTTTCCAAAAACTCTTAAAGGAATACCTAGCACAATTACCCTACAGAACCTTTATGAATTTATGGAGTCCGTAGAGAAAGGTAGGGAAGAAGGAGAGGCTAAACTTTATGAATATATAGAATTCTTAGAGAAACACAGGGAAGAAAGAGAAGATAAACTCTAGATAGAGTTCCAAAAACAAATAGACTATAAGATACAAAAGAAATAGACTCAACAAGTTAGAGATAATGGAGACTAGGCTGTATGCGATAGAAATTCAAAAAAAAACTGAACAAGGAGAGATAGATACCATTGAAAATATTAAGTTAAATATAGGATTACAAAGTTAGAGGAAAAAGTTAACCACAACCTAACCCTAAATAATATAGAAGGTAAAATAGATATCAAACCCATTAAAGAGGAAATGAATAAGCTCATAGCCTTATACCATGAGCGTAACAAAATATCTTTTGTCACATCCCCACCCCTCATACCCATGATGGAGAGGATACGACTAAGCTGCTTGTACTGTCATAACAGGCAATCTAGACCCATGAACATAAACATAAAATTCATTGAATTAAAGACATATACAGGTGCATAAGACATGTAAATACACAATAGAATAAAAGCACATTCATTCAATCATTCAACATGTTCCTATTAATTCATAAAAAAAAATTGTTGCAGAGATTAAGCACAAGAATACTTATCTTCAAAAAAAGTTGGGCCATAACTAGATATATCACTGCAACATTCCACCCAACCATAGGCCAGTGTGCTCATCAATCTCTGAGCATCACTGCCACCCCCGAGTTGGGCATGATTCCACATGGCACTAGGGAATAAAATTCTCACACATAGCCAAAACCATACGTTCATAGTCAAGCCAACACACCTTTGCGTTTCACAGACTACTAGGGGAACAAGCCAATAACATGGAGGGGTTCTTGGACTTACTCAGCCAATCCAAACCACACATAAAACAAAACCACACACAATTGTCGGATATGAACAAAATGTTTATGGGAAACCAAACGAAATGGTTGAGGGGAAAACAACCCTACATGTGAAAATATGTTTCCATGAAATGTTCTTGGGCTTCCCAAAGGTAAAAACGGCCTCATCAAACCCTCATATCGTGGGTCTATTCTCCCCTCCACTGGGCATTACTAGAAACGGAATTTGCAACCATAGATGACCCAATAAAATGGGGAAAACATCCCTCTAAAAACAATTCGATTTTCAGAAAATTCTATCGGTTTCTCGTGTGAAAAACGAACTCAGCAACCACCCAAAAATCGTGGGACTCTTCTCCAATTCCTCGGCAACCAAAAAATGAGTTTCCAAGCTTGGAGAAAATAGGAAAAATGCAGAAAAATGCGAGGAAACCGTACAACATGCTCAAGCTGTGTGAGCGAGGAAAAAACGACCTCTCAAATCCCCCAAACCAGCATCATTATTGTACATTCACATAACCATACCCAACAACGAAATCCCAAGCCATGGGGAAGGGGAAAATAGAGAAATCATGAGGGAGAATGCCCTAGCTATCTCAGCTACCTGAGGAAGCAAACGCATGGGTTCCTAATGGCTTGGGCCTCCTTTTCCAAGTATTTACTTGGACCATAAGTCAAAATTCATTTTCATAAAATTGGGTGGCTTCCCCAATACGAATTTGAATCCCATGCCTTGCCCATCCCAAGGCAATAACTTCCTTCACCAACCGTTAGATGACTGGGCATAAAGACAAAAAGGGTAGTTGAAAAATTAATGGGTTCTCTCATAGACATTTGGATTTTCCCCATGACCCAAGGGTTTGATTATTTCCCCCTCTCTATTCGTTGTGAAATCATGCCCCCATATCTTTAACATTTCGGCACATAGCTAGTTGGGGTATTTTTATTAATTTGAATTTTACATGATGTCTCAAAAAACATTGTGCCTTGCTAGCACATAAACTATTAGCATTGATTTTAATCATCGAAACATAAAACACTACACCCATGGTGGGGCCTTTGCCTTGAGCTCCACACCATGATTTAATACAATATTTATATCATATGCAATTTAATACGATGGGGTCGAAATCAGGGTGTTACAACTTTAAACCTCATAATTTTTTCTTTAAAAGAAGAGGAAGAAGAGGATACACTAGTCATTTCCCATACGAAACTTCATAACAGTTTATAAATTGAAAATGTGGGTCTCATAGAAGCAAATATGTTGGGAAAATTAATTAAATATAAATAAAGGATAATATGGGTTATGGTTAACTCTACTGAACAAAATTACAACCTACTAAGTAAGACATTAAGTTTAAAAGGCTCAGGGATATTTATAAATGAATACCTCATTCCAAAGGATCAGGCCAAATTGAGAAAGGAGGTCAAAATAGTAAAATAAGCTAGGGAGGAGAGAAAATGGACATTAATCATAAATAACAAAGTTGTTATTAGGGATAAAACTCAAAATGATAGTAATAAATAGAAATTTGACACACTTCGGATCTTCTCCTAGAACTGTTGATGATTTCCATGGAGCAAGGGCCCTAATTTAAATTGGATCCCTAGCGAAATTGATATTAAATTATTGGATGAAACTTGGGAACACAAGGAGTCCAAGGTCACAGTGTCTTCAATTAGTGAAACCATGTCATAACACCTTCGTTCATGGGATATTAAAGAATACCCCTATTTTCACTAGATATTGATAATTACTTACAAAAATGATTTTGTTGAGCCCCCCTCTGTTAAGAACACGTGTCAACCCACCTCTTTAATTCGTTATTATATTTTGTTGGATGCATATTCTTTGTAAGTAATCTTGTTAGTATGTTTCACTATCCCACATTCATGGGGAGTAATATTTGTTTAGATTAGACTTAGTATATAAGTGAGTGTTGAGGCTAATGAAGGAATCCAATAGTTATTTTGTATTGAGCTTGCTGAAAGGAGGTTTCCCCCTCAAAGTGGGTTGCAATCAATAAAATCTCTTATGTGCTACATTATTTATGCTTTATTGTGCATTCTCATTGTTTATTGTAGGATTTTCTCCACATCTGGTATGAGATCACTTTCCTTGGCACAAGTGGGAATAGTTTTTTCTCTTATTTTTGGCTAAAAAAGGGCAAAATTGGGCGGTGAATTTTAGGTCAATTTATCAAACTATTTTCATGGATTGAGAAGAAAGAAGTTGCATATTTGAATTCCTCTTGAAAAAATACGTGGTTTCAAAAAAACAATCATCTCATTTGGAGTTCTAAAAGTGGAGATCTCACTGATTTAAAATCAATCGTTTTCCATAATTTCGGTGACAGAGGCAGAAATTGTAGAGCAAAAATATTTTGACTTGGTGCCCAGATTTATTCTCCAATTGCGGGGGTAGATGCAGAGTTGGTGTTCCATTTCCAGAAACAAGTTACAATAGCGATTATGAGTAATAAACATGAGGTTATGCTCATTTTAAAATTTCCATCTCAAAACCCTAGCTCTATTTACGGGTTTTTTGGGCATTGGGTGGAATTTATCTCAAATTTTTTCTAGTGTTGTGATTATTGCAGTAGTTATTCTTCTTTGCATTGCTATTATTCATTCAGATCAGGGAATAAACCCTATCTGCTTAACTGTGGGAAGTACTTGGGCATAGCCCTAAAACTCACTATGAGGAGTACCACAAGAACCTTGAAGTAGTTGGCCATTGAGAGGAATTTCCAAGCAAAAATGGAAATGAACCCTACCTGATTGACTAGTTCCACCTGTGAGGTAAACCAAGAGATATCATTTGTGGAAAAGCAATTTTTAGTTCTACGTGAGTCGTGGAGTGAGGGGTACTGCCCCAATACGCAAGTCGTTAGACAACATTAGTGGCCAAGTGAATCCATTGAACCTTTAGGAAACTGAACATACCTGGGTCCATATCCATTTCCAGTTGATAAAGTGCATATTTCTAGAACCACCACAAATCATTTCCACCGAACCTAAAAAAATAGATGGTTATCACCAGTGTAAGAGAAAACAAACAAATGGAAGACAAAATTGCCTCCCTAAAGACCAAAATCAAAGACCTGGATCAAATATTTCTCGGCCTCCATATTCATCATTCATCCATGAGCAACCAACTAAAGCTTGAGTCTTCTGCAGAAACTGAGTTGTCTTCTTCTAGCAACTTGTTCATTAAATTAGTTGTCATTGATGTCAAATCAATTATCATAAGCCAAATATATGGTGCCATACTGAAGGTTGTAGGTATCGAGAATAACAAAGGAATAACCCTATTACAGGTTGCATCTTGCAAGGTGAATGATAAGTGAATAACCCTATAGCAAGTTGAACGACTGAGATCGATCATCCAATGTTGTTGCTGAATGAACTAGCACATAGGTTAAAGATGTACGAAGTGATAAAGTTTCACGAAATATTAAGATTGGACGGTAGAGGTTAGTCCCACCCTAGATGCAATAGCTGAGGATTACTTCCATGAAAGATAGGCGAGATGATGAAGTTTGCAAAAGGTCAATATCATACGGCTTATATTAGTCCCACACTAGATCTGGCGGTTAAGAATTAATTCCTACAGTTAGGTTGAAAATCCAAAGTTTCGCAAAAGATCAAGATTGGACGGCTCAGATTATTTCCTCCAAAAGTGATTGACAGTGTGGAAGAAAAAATGCAGAAAGGGAATTGTGGAAATAACGTTTAAATATTCCATGAACCCGCAATCCGCATCCCGCAATCTGGAAATCGACGGTCAGGAAAACACCCGCAAAAGATCAATGATGCAGAATTGTTGTTATGGAAGAAAGCTTGCGAAAAGTCGAGATATGATTTTGGGAAATGTTACATCCCGCATCCTGCAATCTCGAGAGATCGGGCAGTTGAAGTTAGTTCTGCTAAAATAGATCAACGGTTTGGAAAAAGAAGTGTGGAAATAATTTTATAGAAAGTCAAGATATGATTTTGGGAAATGTTACATACCGCACCCCGCAATCTGAATATAGATGCTCATGGAGAAGCCCAATGAATATCAAGGGTGGGAAATAATTGAAACATAAACTTGGTGCCCATTGAATATCAAGGGTGGGAAATCATTGAAACATAAACTTGGTGCAGAAGTACGATTTCAAGAGGAAATATGTGGACTAGATCAATGGTCCAGAGAGATTCAAACATAAGATCAACGGTCCATATTTTATCTAGAGAAGAAGATTACATAAGCACAAGAAAACGATAAACAGGGCTGTGTAAATGAATTCTGAGCAGTGAGATAAACAAAATGATGCATTTTCTAAAACTTAATGATGAAATAATGCGATGGTTGAACGGGTAAATGATGAAGAGGTATGCCTGTAAGTCAACAGTCATGATCCAAAACGAAAGAATAGAGATATGGAGAGATGTGTTGGTAGGTAATAGGTAAAAGGTATTTATTGAATGAATGTGTAAAGAATAAAGTGTCTCTTTTAGTAAGATTAACAGAGTCCAAAGTGAATAGTTTACAACTGTTCCAAAAAACTGAGAAAATCATATCAGGGTGGCAGAGTTGTGCCAGGGCAGGCCACAGGGATGCAGGGGGTCAAAGCCTCCTTTCAGTCGTAGCTGGAGAATAGGGTGTCGTAGCATCCTTATCTGTTGAAGCAGGAAGAAAACCATAGGGGTGTTGTAGCATTCTAGTCTATAGTTACGGGAAAAACCTAGGGTGTGTTTTGCATGCTTTCTGTAGTAGAAGATTGTAGAAGGAGCAAATCGATAAAGTCGACTTGAAGGATAGCCGACTTAGTCGATCAGCTGACTAATTCGATGGGCCGAATTAGTCGATCAGTCGACTAAGTCGGTCGGCCGACTAAACTAGAGATTAGGTTGGCCACCTAAGGTCGTGTCGGTTCACCGAACCGACAGGTAGTTATTTTGTAACCATTCTGTAATCATATATATTAGGCTGTTGAGCCAGATGAGAACTTAGTTTAGTTCTCTATGTTGTATGGACTCATGTGTATAATATAATATGTCTATTCACCTATTTTTTCTTATCCCTTATCTCTGTTTTATATTTATATATGTTTTAGTGTGTATTATTGGTAACCTTATGTGATTTATGAGATTACAACATTGGTTCTGTTGCCGGTAGTACATGACTGAAATGTATGCAAACAGATGATACCAGAGAAGGATATTAAGGACTGGTGGGAACGTAAAGTTGCAAACTATTTGCAGAATTACGCGAAAAGGAATAGATTAAAAATCGCACAAGCAAAAGAAATATTTTTCACAGAGATGCATGAAAAGTTTGTCGAATCAGTGCCCCAAATTTTGAAGAAATTCTTGGATGAGAAAGCCAGACGGGATTAAAGAACAACAGTTGCTGGAAAAATTGATCCGCGGAGGTAGAACAAACTTTTCAGAGTGGTTTGAGAAAATCGTTGACGACTTCTGTGAGGAGCAAGCAGTCGAAGATAGAACTTCGGTGGAAACATTCAAGGAGAAATTTTACACAGATCTCACCGAACAATTTATGTGTTCCTTACCGACCTTGTTGTTCAAATTCCTGATTGAGAAGGGAGTAGGACATATTGTTGAACCTCGTCCATCACTTCATGAACTGCCATCAAACTCTAACTGGGCGGAGAAGCAGAGGAAGTGGGAAAAATTCATTGCAGAAAGGGAGTGGGAATACTTCCTAAGCAAATAGACTGAACTATCCGGACTTTCTAAAAAGCGTCGGGTAGGCTATGGGGGGGTAGCTGGTCATATGTCGAGATAGAGTATAGTGGATCCTAGTAGACTAGAACCAGATACTAGTCACCAGTAATGAGCAGTCGACTAAAAGGTAACTCAAGAGAATAGTATCATACGAAGGTATGTCAAACATTCAGAAAATATAGAGGGAAGAGAGACAACAGAGGAGGGAAGCAAGACGAGAAAGAGCCTTAGAGCTGCAGAGAGGAAGGAGTCCTAGGGCGACCCACAGAGAATAGAATTTGCTTTATTCGGGTCTTTACCGACATGAGGAAGGCGTTGAACAAGAAGCATCCCCTACGGAGGAAAAATTATGGATAGAGTAGCCAGAAGCTCTCCAATTAAGAGCTCCCAATGAAGGAACAAGCCTCTCTCCATTGAATCCGTGTACTCGATTACAGACTATTATCGAAGAAGACCTCCGACTATGAGCTGGTGACTTTAGTATATGGAGTCGACTAGGCGATGACATGTACACTGGACGACACCTCATTATACATCGACCAGAGTCAGGTAATTGGGTGACCTTTCAAGCAGCACCCTCCCACCGAAGTATCCACTTACTCCTATCGACACATGAAGGAGCACCCCCCCGCTAAACACAGCTTTAGAAGACACAGACCATTCAAAACTGTGGGTAAATAGTTGCAGTGGACCATTGACAGCAGAATTCGACATCAACTAACTGCAAGTCGACAAAGAATCGACAACCGACAGGAACGAAAGTTTCGTCGACCAAAATTCCACAGAGACGAACAATAACCCCACCACCCTCACCACCACCCACACCTCCACCACTGCCACCTCGTGAGAGCAGTGACAGTGATTTAGACATGGGTCACGGATTGGCTCACATTCCTCTATATGAGGGGGATGAGGAACCCAGATGACATTGGTTCATCTACGAGTTGACTTGGGAGGCCAACCAAGTTACAGACGAAGATAGACAAATGGAACAGTTCACCGGTGCCTTAAGGAAAAGGGCATTGACATGGTACATGACCTTTTCGAAAAGACAACCTAGAGAAACAAAAGCTGAGATTAAGGCGTAATTTTTGTCATTTTTCAAAACTCCAGATGCTAAGCACCTGACTGTGAAAAAACTAAAAACCACATCACAAAAGCTAGGGGAATCTGTCCGCGACTATGATAAGCGTTGGAAAGACCTACTGAGCCAGCTGTATTATGTTATAGATGAATAGTTACTAATCTAGTGGTTTCTTGCAGGGCTATCTCAGAAAGTGTGCCAACACATCAATATGGAAATGTTTAAAACTTACGAAGATGCGCTAACAAAATCTCTTCAAGTGGATATGGATGAGGACATACCCGCTTACCCCACGGACCATAGATTGGAAGAACAGCCTGAGAATGTATAGAAGTCTCTAAAAGAGTTAAGCCTCAAGAATTAGGAGATCTGGTGCACCAAATGCTTGACGGTCGGCCATTCCAAAGATAACTGTCGACAGGACGTTCGATTCATATAGACCAAGTACTTTTGCAACATTTTCCAGGAGCACGAATATCACTCGAGGAAAGATTTCCCGTTAGACATGAAGAATGGAAAGGCCTCTTGGTGTGCCATCTGCAAGACCAAAAATCATAACACGGTCGACTTCCAGTTGAACCTCAAGAACCGACAGAACTATCAGGTGGTCTACCAAACTAACACAGTATCACAACATAACGAGCAAAATAATCTAGAAAATGATCAGAACGGTCGAGATACGATGGTCGATGATATGAGCACCGGTACGACAATCGACACACAGGCTATGGAGGAAGAGGTCGATTCCCTGGGAATCGCGACAATCGACCACGTCGACCCATCTGGTGCTTCACATGTTATAAAGAGGGACATCGGTACGCAGACTATCCATATAAGGACAAAACGGATCTCAAATTCTATACTCATTGTGGGATAGGGGATCACTCGCTAGAGGATTTCCCTACCATGTTAGAAAAAATTAATACGAAAAAAAATGTTAATGTCTTGTCCTATGTGCAAAAAAATTATGTAATAAACACTAAAAATTTACATATTGTAACTCGACAAGGAACAAAAATAGGAGCTGATAACCCACGAGTCAGTAAAATAAAAACCAAAAATGTTTATCCCGACCCACTAAAAGAAAAAAATATATATACAAAGAGGCAACTAATGTATTCAAAGAAATTGCATGACAAGAAAACGTTCGTGACACTCGACACAACGCAATAAATGTATTAATACAGCTCATTCAACAAGACAAATCAGTGTCCCAGTTAATCGATTTGATGTACGAAATAAAATGTACCAACTCTAAAAGACAAATAAAGAACATCTGCAGCTTAAATAAAAAGACAAAGATGATGCCGACCCACTTGTCGACCTGGAAATTGAGGGATACCACGTCCGACAAGTAGTGCTCGACTTCGGCTCACAAGTAAACATCATGACTTGTGACACTTGGGAACAAATGGGCCGACCTCGACTCAATGAGTCAGGAATATACTTGAAACTAGTCGACCAAGGACTAATTGAACCCATTGGAGTCTGGAAAAACGTCGACACGACTATAAAAGGAATCTCGACCAAGGTCGACTTCGAAATCATTGACCTAAAGGAAGGATCCAGTTCCTTCCCAGTGCTAGTCGGTCGACCTTGGGGTATAAAGATAAAAGCATCCATATCCCTGGATAAGGAACGAATAAAATTAAAAGGAAATGGACAAAAAATCATTGTACCCATTCATCCATCTCAAGGGGAACGTTGGAATGAACCTATTGATGAAGAAGTCAATGTCCGACAACTCTACCAAATCCACAATAATGCAGATTACACAGAACCAAATATCCATGGATTACTTCACTTAGGCAACCAAGAATTAGTTGGTTATAATTTTGATGCTGAATTATATTACTAGGAGATCGAGAACTACGAAACACAAGAAAGAGGGTGCTGGACTATATAGAAAGTGCAGAAAAATCCCACCCAACAATGCTTCATAGTGTCCATTGTCCCAAAAATCTTTGAGAATAAAATTAGGGAACACCCTACCTTACAACCGACCAACCTGCATACTACATAACTACCAAGATATAAGGAAAGGGAATCACCAGTCATGCATGTTGAACAAGTTTCCAAAAATATTTGTGAACATGGCTGATTTCAAATCCTAGTTGAAACTTTTACAGGACAAGCTGCTAGATGGTGGGATACCCATCAGACAAGACTATAGACCTGGACAACTGCTTTGACTTACTTTTTCAAAAGGTTTGGAGGAAAGAAGTTAACCCAACTAGCTCAGATACCTATATTCACTCAAGGACAGAACCCAGAAGATCATATCAAAACCTGTGAAAAGGAGTGGAGAAGACTTGGATACAAGGATGAACGAGCATGGCCACACGTATTCCCATCAACCCTCGTCAACTTACCAAACAAATGGTATAAGATGGAAGAAGTTAGAGGTGAAACCTTCTTATGGAATGAACTCAGGGAAAATTTTATTAAAGATTTCAACTTTATACCTCAAAATGAAAATTTGATTGAAACAACAAAACAAATTAAAGAATTTATCCAGCTGACCGAAAATAAACCCTTACAAGATCACCGACAGACAAGGAAATGTAACGAAATACAAACACAACTAAAGCCACAATCAACAAGATTACAGTTAGAAAATGGAAACACAGAAGGAAAAAGCTTTAGATGGAAATCCAACCATGTCGAAACGACAAAACCTATTTGCACCATCCTGAAAGTCAAAACAACTGACAAACAAGATACTGACAAAATGACTGCATCCAACTTCCCTACCACATTCTCACAGTTCAAAGAATGAAGTCAACCAATCAATGAAGCCAAAGCACCAGAATGGCTAGATGCTAAAGTCAAAACTAAAGAATTCGACATCTCAAATGATGATCGACCAAAAATGGCAAAGATTGGTGACTACTGGAGCGAATAATAGACCACAGAGATAGTGAACTTACTAAAGGAATTCCAAGATGTATTTTCTAGAGATGACAAAGACCTCAAAGGCTTAGTCCATGAAATGGGAGAAATGAAAATTGATACTAAACTTGATGTTTGACCTGTGAAGAAAAGGCCTTATAAACTAGCTCACAAATACAAGGAGATAGTCAAAAAGGAAATTGGTAATATGTTGGCAGCAGGCATCATCTACCCTATCGACCAATCAGAATGGGAAAGTCCAATGGTGGTACAACCTAAGAAACATGACCCGACCAGACTAAGAATTTGTGTCGACTTTAGGGAACTAAACAAAGTAACACTGATAGACCCATTCCCAACCCCTTATGCAGATGAAATTTTGAATGAATTTGCATGACATGAATGCTACTCATTTACAGATGGATTCTCAGGATATAACCAAGTGCCAATAGCTAAAAAAGACCAGAAGAAGACAACCTTTGTGTGTGAATTTGGTTCCTTTGCTTACAAAGTTATGCCTTTTGGATTAAAGAATGCACCTGTGGTGTTCTCTTGAATTGTTGTTAAAACATTTCAAGAATATATTTACAAGACCATGGCAGTAAAATTTGATGACTGGACAATATACTCCACGCTAAAAGATCATTGCAAATGGCTCCGACTTATGCTGGAGAGATGTCGACAGATTCAACTCTCCCTAAACATCAAGAAATGCATATTTGTGACCCCCATAGGGATATTATTAGGGAAAATTGTATGTAAGGAAGGTATTAAGGTTGAATTTGCAAAGATTAAAATTATCCTCAACCTGAAACCACCAGTAAACCCCAAACAATTCAGGGTGTTACTTCGCCACACAGGCTATTACAGAAAATTCATAAGATATTACTCAAATATGACCTATCCTCTTAAAGAACTATTAAGGGAAGATCAAGAGTTTAACTGGACAGAGGAGTGCCACATATCATTCGAAAAATTAAAAATAAAACTAGTCGAAGCCCCCATCCTAAATTTTCCAAACTTGTCGATCAAATTCCATGTTCATATTGATGCATCAGGCCTCGCAATAGGAGCAATCCTAACTCAACCAGGAGACAATGGAATGGATTACCCTATAGTTTACAACAATCAAAAATTAAACAAGGATGAAAGAAACTATTCGACCACAGATATAGAAGCCCTAGGAATGGTCTTTGCACTACAAAAATATCGACATTATCTCTTAGCTAATCCATTTATATTCTATACAGACCATCAGGCCCTGAAGTACCTCGTCAATAAACCACTACATCATGGAAGGATTTGTCGATGGCTACTTCTTTTCCAAGAATTTGAGTTTGAAGTTGTTGTTCGACTAGGCAAGTTAAATGTAGGTCCCGACCATTTATCCTGAATCGACACAGGCGAAGAACCAACAGGAGTCGATGATGACTTACCTGATGCACATTTATTTCGGATAGAAGCAGTCCTAGTAGAACTAGAAGAAATAGCTTAGTTCTTAGAAGATGGGCATGCACTAGAAGGTACGAGCACCAAGAAAAAGCAGATCTTAGCTATGAAGGCAGCACCATACAGTCTCATTAATGGATTTTTATACAAAATGGGATTATATGACATCCTCAGAAGGTGTGTACTAGAACATGAACGAGACCACATTCTGCATGAAGCACACTATGGACCTGCAGGAGGACATTTTCAAGCGGACACAACTGCAAAAAAAATCCAACAGACAGGATTATGTTGGCTGACACTCCACAGAGATTGCAAAACTTTTGTCAGTTGATGTGACAGATGTCAATGACTTGGTCGACCCGTACCTAGCAAAGAAATGCCTTTGATATCAGTAAACCCAAGTTTGACATTCGAAATCTGGGCCATAGACTTCGTAGGACCATTTCCTATACCAGCAAAAATAACTGGTGCAAGGTATATCATTACTGCAGTTGAATATGTCACTAAGTGGGCGAAAGCTAAACCAGTCGACACATGCTCTAGTGAAATAGCTGCTAAGTTTATCTATGAGAATATCATCACTAGATTTGGATGTCCACTAACCCTGATTAGTGACTAAGGGACACACTTTATCAACAAAAATATTAAAACCCTAACCGACCAGTTCCAAATCGACCATTGTCAGAGTACAACATACCATCCTTAGTCGAACAGAGCAATTGAAGCATTCAATAAGACATTAACAAGAGGATTAACCAAAATATGTAATGCCGATAAGGACGACTGGGATGAGAAAATACCTGCAGTCTTATGGGCATACCGAATAGCCTATAAACGATCGATCGATCAAACTCCATTTCGATTAGTCTATGGACAAGAAGCAGTAGTTCCACTACACTTCCGACAATAGACACCTATTATCACAGAAATACTACATGTCAATGTCGAACAAGGAAAGAAGGATTGACTATTTCAACTCAGCAAGTTGGAAGAGCACCGAATCATGGCTATACAACACCAAGAAATCCAGAAGCAACAACAGAAAGCATGGCACGATTGAAACATCAAGAACAAAAACCTGTTGGTCGGAGACCTTGATTTACTATACAATAGTCGGGTCAAAGGAAAACCTAAGAAGCTCCACACAAAATTGATGGGACCTTACATTGTCGAAGAGATACATCCCAACGGATCAGTCTGACTAAGGACGTTACAGGGCATATTATTTTGGAAGCTCGTTAATGGAGCCCAACTCAAACGCTATAGAAACTAATTCAAAAAAAAAAAATCATATAACGACCATAACCATCAACCAAAATCCATAAAAAACTAAAAAATTCCAAAACCAAAAACATACCATACTGATAGAAAAACCATGACAGAAAATCACCATCTCGACAACCGCCATCATGTCCATCGACCTCACACCATGGACCATTTTCATCAACCGACCACTCCCATCGACCATTCTCATCACCGACGTCAACCGACGACTTCGATAGTCCCATCGCGCATTCATGAAAGCAATTTTCCATTAACACACACTTAAGTCTTCCAGCTGGAACATCACGTCCACCATTAATACACCCATCGCCACACACAACCACAACATCTCCTATAAATACTGGATTGCTGAAGGATCATTCACCGCAATCCATACAGAGAGAGCATCATAGCACCCAGTCAACTAAAAGCCGAGAACCCCTTAGTGAAATCAACCACCAAACTGACACAATGGCCCCCAAACAAACTAGATCCTTGACCAAAGCCAAGGAGATACAGGCTGCGGATACACCTTTAGTCCACAGGCTGAAAAACATCAAAAACGCCAAAGTACAGGAAGGCTCATGGAAAAATATATGGACCGAAATACAAGAATGGGCCTTTGTCGACAAAAAGGCCACTCAAGCAGGAGAGAAAATCAAACACAACACTCTCTTCATCTATGCCAACGCACCGCTTATGGCCAGCTTTGGTGGCACGAAGGAAAGTGCTATCAAATTCATCATCATTCGGTATCACAATGACCGGTTCTACTTCGTCCAGCAGGTCGACATCTCTGCAGATGTCATCTCCAAGTTGATCGGACTCTCTAATGAAGGAAACCCCGTACCAGTCGT
This sequence comes from Pseudotsuga menziesii, assembly GCA_001517045.1. NCBI lineage: Eukaryota > Viridiplantae > Streptophyta > Pinopsida > Pinales > Pinaceae > Pseudotsuga > Pseudotsuga menziesii. Next base: position 399,087 of record LPNX010927284.1, read on the forward strand.
TATCAAAGAAGGAATGGTCGAAGAGCTCACTGGGTCATCTTCCGGTAAGAACTCCAAGGGCTTGATGATTAGCCAAATCACAACCTGAACGCCACAGATTATGGCCAAAATAATTGCAATAACACTCACTTTAGCAGGTCGAGGCAGTGACCCTAAGTTAGACATGCTAGAAGTTGTCGACACCATTGCCATCGATGGACAAATATACAGATGGGGTGAATACGTCATCGACATGGTGAAGACCATCTGTGAGAGATGTCAAGAAATAGGGGGAATCATCAAGTTCCCCTCCCTCATCATATGTATTATCATGTACCACATCTGCCCAGAGGGGAGTCCAGTCTTTCGGGAACCGTCGAAGTTTGACATGTGGAGATTTAAACCATTTTCCCAGAAAGGAACCTTGCATGAACTTGAGCGTAGGAAAGTACTGTTGGAGAACTGGTTTCAACAGCTCAAAGTCTGCACGACTAGATGGAGGGTGCCTCAAAACATCCGACGAAATTTACTAGTGAACTCCCACATCCAACTGGAGCTCGACCATACCTTGGTGTGGTACATGCAGGGTGAAAATTCAAATGCCAAAGCCCTTGACTACTACCCATCAGTCGAGCAGATCTTTCAGGAACTGTCTCGACTAGCCAAAACAAAAATACCAGTACCAGCAGCAGGAAAGCCGATCGACTTCTCGATCGAAGAGCCGCTCACAGACCAGGAAAAAGAGGAATACTATGAGCTCAACCTCTATATCAGCACATTTGTGTCAGAGGAGACATCGGTCAAACACATCAGTCGACTACAGATAACCATCAAACCTCCGACCGCAAAGAAGGCAGAACCCTAGACTGCAAAGCCAAGTCCGCAGCCACAGCAGCAGATAACTCCTCCGGCTGCAGAAAATGTCGCCCTGACTCAAGAGATAGGGGGGGAGATAGAGCCAAAAAACCCTGAGTACGCTGTCACAAAAGGCATCATTCGGAAATTGTCAAAAGAAATAGCAGCGGCCAGGAAGAAGCTCAAAACACAACAACACCAACAAGGTAAAGGTAAGCGCAAGCTTATTCTTGTCGACTCATCAGAATATGAAGAAGAACTGGCAGCCACAGCCCTCGACATCATAGAGGATGCCACAGCAAATAAAGTACCAGTCAAAACCTAGTTCCAGCGATTTGTCGACACAGGAGCACAAGCAGGTCGACCGAAGAAAAAAAAGACTACGACGATGCCTGAAAACATCGTCGATCTTGCGTCAATGCCTCCACCCCCATCACCGATGAAAATAACCGAGGAACAAGCACCGACACCACAGTCAGTCAGCCCCCTTGAATTATGCAAAAGTGTGATGCCAGAGGCTATAAAAGAAAAATTCGACAGAGATAGGGACTTGCAAGATTTCTTTGAGAAACTACCTGCGTTGTTTACATCGGCTCAGAAGATCTCTACAAAAGCACCTATCTTCATGTCTGGAGGACACCAACCAGGACAAGATGCAAAGTCCCCAATCGTTGCAACCATCACGTCGAAGCTAAAGTGATTGCATGTCGGTCCTCAATTATTGCACCGACCATACCAGTACCCCAGCTTGAACTACCAGCCACTGCACCAACTAAAGGAGAAACTATGGATGACATAAACTCACACCCTCGACCCGACAACCCACCACTTAACCATACTTCCCCCAAACCAATCACCCCCGACCATTCGCCAACTCCATCACCACCACCACCACCCCTTGACTCAGAGACAGGCCCACCAAAATCGACTACATCCACACAACGAGAGGTGGTAGCCATCCCACCTCCCCAACGAGACAAACCATCGGCCTCTAACCCACAAACCAAAGATCCCGCCTCGACTCTTGCAGGTACACAAGAAGCAGATAAAGCAAAGCATAAGAAGAGGAAGGCGAAACATAAGAAGGAGCATCATGGAAATCCTTCAAAGGTCCAAATTAGATTGAAGGATGCAAGCTCCCTAACCGACATAGAGTTAGGACAACCCCTCAAAACCCTATCAAGTGAATCAAATATGAGGAGTGAGTAAATAAATAAAAAACTCAAGGAAAACAACGCAAAATAGGTTGAGTTTCTCAACAAATGTAGGAATCTGGCCCAGTCCGTCATGTCGGGCCCCATAGAGATCGACACAGAAAAACCTCTCGAAAGGGCGTATCAGCTATTTGAGAACATGGTGTCCACCCTCCAAGCTCACATTCATGAAATAAAGGAGGAACAAAGAGAGGAAACTACCCGACTCCTAATGGCATAGCACACTGCATTTTCTGAAGCCTATAAAGTACTACAAGATCATATGGAGGAGTCTGTCGTAACCGAAGAAGTACTAAGAGACTGGCCTAAACACTATGGGAAAGTTTATTAGCAGAATCGACAGACTCGACAAGGGATTCAGGCATTAGAGAGAAGAAAAACCACTCAGGAAGCACTCATAATGACAATAGAAGAACATATAGTGCTTGAAACCACCAAACTGCAGAAACTAGAAAGGGAAGCACATCAGTGGGTGCAACAAGCTCTCCCTAAATTAGAGAAAGTCAACATCATCTGCCCACAGATGAAATGACTTATCGATACTACAGAGGAAAAGGACCAATTCATGGGTCCCGACATGGAGAGGATAGCTGAAGTCTCCATCTTAGAAAATATGTCGATCTTGTCAGGCCTGACCACACTCACCATTGACATCCAATTTTTTTTGCAGAGTTGGACAAATTTCCATCATCACCTCGCAGTCACATCCCCAGCCATTGTAGAAGTCTGTGTACAGAAAATACCGACCATCAGACTTCATAGCCCACCACAATAACTATTCAAGACCACCAGGAAATTTTGTACCTCCCTGTTTCTTCGGGACGAAGAAACGTTTTGTTCGTGGGGGAGATGTAGAAGGAGCAAGTCGATAAAGTCGAATTGAAGGATAGCCGACTGAGTCGATCAGCCAACTAATTTGATGGGCCGACTTAGTCGATTAGTTGACTAAGTCGATCAGCCGACTAAACTAGAGATTAGGTCACCCACCTAAGGTCGTGTCGGTTCACCGAACCGACAGGTAGTTATTTTGTAACCATTCTGTAATCATATATATTAGGATGTTGAGCTAGATGAGAACTCACTTCAGTTCTCTGTGTTGTATGGACTCATGTGTATAATATAATCTATTTATTCACCTATTTGTTCTTATCCCTTATCTCTGTTTTATATTTATATATGTTTTAGTGTGTATTATTGGTAACCTTATGTGATCTGTGAGATTACAACAAAGATAAACAATTTTGTAAAATTCATCTTATTAATGAGTTTGTGTTGGCGGTTTACTCTTTGAGTTTTCCATGATAAAAACTTTGCTTTAATTGTTGATTATTGTGTGTTTTGTTAATTAAGATTCAATACTGATTCACCCCCCCCTCTCAATATTGTGGGATAAACCAATAATTGGTAGTAGAGAAGGTTCCTTCAGCATAATTTAACCACTGGAAGGTAGATCCTTTATAAAACCACTATGGATCAACAAGAAGGCTTGGACACTAACAAACCTCTACTATTTACAGGAGAAAACTATGCATACTGGAGTGTAAGGATAAGGCATCATCTGATGTCCCTGGGATGGAAGGTTTGGGAAGCAACTGAAAAAGAACATAACATAGGAAACCAATACCCTACAGACATGGGAGAGCTAGGCCAATATGAAGGCAATGCCAAAGACTTAAATGCAATGTTGATTGGTTTAACACCCTCGGTATTTACTAAAGTTATGCAATGAACATCTGCCAAACAATATTTGGATAAGTTGAAAATAATCTATGAAGGAGAATCTAAGGTCAAAGAATCCAAAATTCAAACATATAAAGGTCAATTTGAAAGTCTTAAAATCAAAGAAGAAGAGAATATTGGTGAATACCTTCTTCGTGTAGATGAATTTGTTAATGCGATCAGAGGGCTTGGAGGAAAATTGAAAGAAAAGAAAGTGGTAAGCAAGGTACTAAGAACATTACCAATGAGGTATAACCCAAATGTATCCACCTTAAAATAACGAGATGATCTTAAAAAGGTAACAATAGATTACCTACATGGAATTCTCACTGCATATGAGATGAGAATAGGACAAAATGGATCTTCAAAAGGGGAAGCAACTTTTAAATCCTTCTTAAAAAATCAATCAGAAAACCCAAATGATGAGGAATCCTTTTTCATTAATATACTTGAGAGAGGTACTGGAAAATACAAGGGGAAGTTACCTTTAAAATGTTTTAGTTGTGGAAGGATTGGACATTTTTCCACCAAATGCACCTACACTAAACAAGATGAGAATGAAGAAAAGGAAACTTCAAAATTGAAAAGGGGTAAAACAGGAAACAAGAAAAAACCCTATGAGAAAAGGAAAATTATGTACACCATAGACAACAGTGAAGATTCAGATGGAAGTGAAAATGAAGAAACTGAAGTTTTATTTATGGGTCTAGATACTCAAGCCTCAAATAGTGACTCAGATATATACGGAGAAGTAGACCTAGGAGTTGAACTTGTTAGCACCCTTGAAAAACTTAAGAAATGTAGGAAAAAGAACAAAAATTCAAATATTATCATCATTCAGTTGGAAGCTCAACTTCTAGATGCCAAAAAGTTTGAAGAGGACCTAAATATACAAGTCAAAAGAAGAATACAAGAGTTTGAAAATATTGCAGAAGAAATCATGCAATTCAAGAAAAAGCTTGATGAAGAATCTATCAAGTCAAAGTTTGAGAATAGCTCAAGGATTCTAGATGACATTCTAAGTAGCCAAAGACCATCAAGTGATAGATCTAAATTGGGGTTTGTAAAAGAAAAGAATCTAGAGAGTTTTCCTATTACCAATTAAGAAGGAAGTAAGAAAACCTATGCTGAAGTACTAAAGACTCCAGATAAAAAGGAAGGAAGAAAGAAAGTAGGCTTAATTTATCAGCATAAAAATAGAAATAATATAGCACCAAAGAGACCAAATATATATTTATAGATCTTCTTAGGTCACTGATATTCTTGTAATAATTTTGGTCATAAAGCATTAAATTCCAGAACTGAAAGAAAGGTTTCTGAATACAAGAAGAAGTTATCAAGTAATAATTCAAAGGGAAATAAGAATCTTTTTACAATACTCCAAAAATAAGACATAAAATGTTATTAGTGTAATAGCCATGGACATATGGCAAGAGATTGTAAGATGAAGACTCCTACAAGAAATACTATTGCAATCAAATCTCAGAACATCAAACAAAAGATATATTGGAGAGAAAAGGAATAAAAGGAAACTTCCATGATTTCCTTACGTGCAAGCGAACACCAAAACTTATGGCACTTGGAAAATGGTTTTTCAAAACACATTATTGGTGACCCAAGAAAATTCATAACACTAAAATAAAATAAGGGAAAAGTCACTTTGGAGACAGCCTGTCCTCCAAAATAATCGGCAAAGGAATTGTGGTCAATAGAAAGATCAAAGTAGAAAATGTTTTTCTAGTTGAAAACCTCAATCCTAATATTTTCAGTGTAATTCAAACATGCAACCAAGGACACATTTGCATCTTCGACTCAGAAAAATGTGAAATCAAGAATAAGAAATCAGGAAAGGTTGTTGGCATTTCTATGAGAAATACAAACAATGTTTACATATTGGAAAATGAAAACCAAGGTTACTTAAGTATGGTAGATGAAAGCTGGTTATGGCACAAAAGGTTGGGACATTTAACTTTTGACAATATTGCCAAATAAGCTCAAAGGAAGTTGTAAGAGATATACCTAAAATTATAGTTCCTCTAAGCTCTATGTGTAGACATTGTCAACATGGGAAGGAAACAAGTGCCAGTTTTAAAATAAAAGAACATATGACCTCATACCCTCTGGAAATAATACACATGAACCTTTTTGGACCAACCGCAACTAAAATTATGCAAGGAGGTCACTATTTTATGTTGCTCATTAATGATTACACAATGATGACCTGGGTGGCATTTCTCAAAGAAAAATTAGAAGCCTTTGAAAAATTTAAAATCTTTAAGGAAATGGCTGAAAATGAGTCTGGTATGAAAATCAAGTGCCTTAGATCAGATAATGGGGGAGAATTTACCTCAAATGAATTCAATGAGTTCTATGAAGGTCATGGAATTAAGAGGCAATTTTCAGCTGCAAAAACTCCTCGACAGACTGGGGTTGTTGAAAGGAAAAATAGAATAGTCCAAGAAGCTGCCAAAACTATGATTAATGAAGCAAAACTATCAGATTCATTTTGGAGAGAAGCTCTATACATAGATATATACATACTTAACAGAGGACAACTCAGAGTGAATAAGGATAAGACCCCTACGAATTGTAGTATGGAAGACCATCCTCAGTCAACTATTTTAAAGTGTTTGGCAGTAACTGTTACATCAAAAGAAATGAGGATGAACTTGGAAATTTGGACTCCAAGACTAATGATGGAATATTTTTAGGATACTCATCCATGAAAAAGGCATACACGTGTTACAATAAAAAGTTACATAAAATTGTAGAAAGTGCTGATGTGAAAGTAGATGATATAAAACCAAGGAAAGAGAAAAATCTTGACATTATTGAAAATACATGTTATGATGAAATAAAAGACTTTCAAAAGGACTAGAGCATTCATAATGAAGAATAAGACAAAGAGAAGGAAGATACACAGGAATATGATGAAGACTTCCCTAGAACTGACACTAAAAATCCTTCTAAAAGGGTACAAAAGGATCATCCAGAGTCACAGATCATGGGTGATAAAAATGCTGGAGTCAAAACAAGACGACAACTACCAAATGTGGAACAAGCCCTACTATCAATAGTAGAACCCAATAAATTTACAGAAGCCATCAAAAGTGATGAATGGGTCAAATCCATGAATGAAGAACTAGATCAGATTGAGAAAAAAGAGACCTGGGAACTTGTCCCAAGACCTGAATATAAGAACATTGTAGGAACCAAATGGATTTTCAAAAACAAGTTTAATCAAGATGGACAAGTAATAAGGAACCAAAGAAAGACTGGTTTTTAATGGGTATGCCCAAGTGGAAGGTATTGATTTTGAGCAAACTTATGCTCCTGTAGCTCAACTTGAAGCAATCAGAATGCTTTTAGCACTGTCATTCCATAAAAGTTCGAAGTATATCAAATGGATGTTAAGTCTGCATTCCTGAATGAAAAACTAGAAGAAGAAGTGTATATTGAACAACGTGAAGGGTTTCTCTTGTCTGAAAACAAATATTATGTTTCTAATTTGAAAAAGGTACTCTATGGTCTCAAACAATATCCAACAGCATGGTTTTCAAGAATAGATAGTTACTTGAAACAACAAGGATTTAAAAGAGGAGTCACTGAAAGTAATCTTTACCTAAAAATCGAAGATAAAAATATGATCATTGTTGTTGTCTATGCGGATGATATCATTTTTGGAAGCAATCTTCAAATCCTAAGTGTAGACTTTGCCTCTGAAATGAAGAAATAATTCGAAATGTCAATGTTGGGTGAATTGACATTCTTCTTGGGATTGCAAGTCTATAAAACAGACAAAGGAATTTTCATCTCTCAAACTAACTAGATCAAAGATTTGTTGAAAAAGTTTAAAATGAAAGATTCCAAACCTGTTGGTACTCCTATGGTCACTGGTGGCAAGTTAAGTAATGGTGATGAATCTCTGGAAGTAGAACATACCATGTTTAGATCCATGATTGGTAGTATGCTATATGTGACAGCCAAAAGACCATATATGATGCAATGTGTTGGATTGGTGGCTATATTCCAGTCATCTCCCAAAGAAACACATGTAATAGCAGTAAAAATATTTTTAAATATCTAAGAAGTACCATGGAGTATGGTTTATGGTATAAAAGGGACAAGACTTTACCTTGAAAGTGTTTACTGATGCAGATCGGGTAGGAAGTATTGATGATCGGAAAAGTACTAGTGGAACATCATTCTTTCTAGAAAATTTTTTAGTATCATGGTCAAGTAAAAGACAATTCTCCATTTCACTCTCTACAACAAAAGAAGAATATATTGCTTCCGCATCATGCTGCACTCAGGTTATTTGGATGAAACAAACCCTAGAAGATCTACTTGTAAAATATGAACACTCAATAGTGATCAACTGATATAACACTAGTGCTATAAATATGTCTAAAAATCCTATCATGCATTCGAAGAAAAGACATATACCAATAAAGTATCACTATCTAAGAGAACAAGTATCTCAAAAAGCTGTTAGATTAGAATACATTGACACAAAAGAACATATTGCTGACATTTTCACCAAACCGCTACCTAAGGAAGCATTTGACAATCTTAGACAGAATATGGGAGTCATTCCTTTACAAAAGCACTAAAAGAAGGAAGCACAATCTCACGTGGAAATATGATGATAGGGGGAGATTTCAGACAGAGAGGTCTCTTTCTCATTGGTTTCAAGGGGGGAGAATGATCAAATATCTTGCCATCAATGCCAAATGGGGAGATCGTTGAGTAAATTAGTTGTCACTGATGTCAAATCATTTATCAGAAGTCAAAGATATGATGGGAGACTGAAGGTTGAAGGTATACAGAATAACAAAGGAATAACCCTGTTACAGGTTGCAGGGTGGATGACAAAGGAATAACCCTATAGAAAGTTGAACGACTGAGATTGATCATCCAATGTTGTTGTTGAGTGAACTAGCGAAGAGGTGAAAAATGTAAAAAATGATAAATTTCAGTGAAATAATAAGATTGGACGGCAGAGGTTAGTCCCGCCCTAGATCCAACAGCTGAGGATTAGTTTCGCAAAATATAGGTAGGAGGATGAAGTTCCATGAAAGATCAATATCAAACGGCTTATATTAGTCCCACACTAGATCTGATGGTTAAGAATTAATTTCGACAGTTAGGCAGAAAATCCAAAGTTCCGCAAAAGATCAAGATCATATGGTTGAGATTAGTTTCGCCAAAAGAGATCGACGACGTAGGAGAAAAAATGTGGAAAGGGAATTGAGAAAATGTCGTTTAAAGATTCTTTGAACCTGCAATCCACATCCAACAATATGGAAATCGATGACGAGTAAAACACCCGCAAAAGATCAATGGTGTAGAATTGTTGTTGTCGAAAGAAGCTTACGAAAAGTCGAGATACGATTTCAAGAAATGTTACATCCTGCATCTCGCATCCCGCAATATGGAAAGATTGGATGGATGAAGTTATTTCCACTAAATCAAATCAACATTTCGGAAAAATAAGTGTGGAAAGAATTTTGTGAAAAGTCGAGATACGATTTTTGTGAAATGTTACATCCTGCATCCCCCATCCTACAATCTGAAGATCGACGCTCATGGAGAAGCTTGATGAAGATCAATGGTGGGGAATCATTTAAACATAAAATTGGCACGGAAATACGATTTCAAAATGAAATCTGTAGAGTAGATCAATGGTCCAGATAGATTCAGACATAAGATCGACGGTACGGAGTGTATCTGGAAAAGAAATTTATGAAATCACAAGAAAACGATAAACATGGAGGCGGAAATGAATTCTGATCTATGAAAAGAACGAAACAGTGCATTGTCTGAAACTTAACGATGAAATGATGCGACTGTTGAACATGTAAATGATGAAGAGTTATGTATGTAAGTAAATAGTCACAATCCAAAATGAGAGAAAGCAGCTATGGAGAGATGCATTTGTAGGTAATAGTTAAAATATATTTATTGAATGAATGTGTAAAGAATAAAGTGTCTCTGTTAGTAATCTTGACAGATTCCAAAGTGAATAGTTTACAATTGTTCCAACATACTGAGAAAATCATATCAAGGTGGCAGGGTGATGCTAGGGTAGGCCACAAGTTTGCAGGGGGTCAAAGCCTCCTTCAAGTCGTAGCTAGAGAATAAGGTGTCGTAGCATCATTTTCTGTTGAAGCAGGAAGAAAACCACAGGGGTGTTGTCACATCCTAGTCTATAGTTGCCGGAAAAACCTAGGGTGCATTTTGCATCCTTTCTATAGTAGTAGATAAACAATTTTGTAAAATTCATCTTATTAATGAATTTGTGTTGGTGGTTTTCTCTTTGAGGTTTCCACGATAAAAAAATTGTTTTAATTGTTGATTATTGTGTGTTTTATTAATTAAGAGTCAATATTGATTCACCCCCTTTCCTAGTATTATGGGATAAACCAACACAACTTTCGTGGGTCGAAGATTGGTTTCCCTCACTTCAATGGCAATAATCCAACTGGATGGATATACAAGGCATGACTATACTTTAATATGAATAACACTTTTGATGTCACCAAATTATGAATTTCATCCTTTCATTTGGAACATGAAGCCCTTCAATAATTCTATTGATACATCAAATATCATGAAGAGCAACAATGGACATATTTTTTCCAACTCCTTTTGTAACGATTTGTCCCAAGTGATTTTGATGACTTCATAGGAGAACTCACCAAACTTTACCAGACTGACATTGTGAGAGAGTATTGGACACAATTTGAGAAATTAGTTAAGCACACAGAAGGATTGTCTGATGCATTCTACAGGAGTTGTTTTATCAGTGGTATGAAGGATACAATCCGATCTGAGGTTAAAATGTTTTGTCCCAACACAATGACGAAAATCCCAAGGATGACTAAGTTGGAAGAGAACAATATCAAGGCTCAACAATGCTCCAACTCCACTTTTGTTCCATTCAGAAATATGGGTTCCTAAAGAATTCCACTCCCTCCAGCTCCTAGAACCACTCCTATCAAGCATTCGTTTGAAGCCGATATGTGAGAACGTAGGGAAAAATGGATTTGTTATAATTGTGATGAAAAATTCATTCGGGGACATCAATGTGCTAAGAAAAATATCTATTTCTAGGATGTGGATTCTCCTCTTGCACTTGAAATTTGTGCAGCTTCTCAGGATCTAGTAGATGACCAGGTTGACATTCAGCAGCCACATGTTGACCCTCCTTCTCATGACGACCACCCATAGATATCTCTCCATGCATTAGACGCGGTCACCACCCCACAAACCATGTAGGTCAAGGGTTACTTCAAGAAGATCCCTCTTGCAATACTCATTGATTCTGGTATAACCCATAACTTCATTGACCCTCATATCGCAAAATATGTTGATTGTTTAGTCCATCCTTGCTCCAACTTTAAATTCATGATTTATAATGGGGGCACCTTACCTTCGAAGTGAAAGTGTCATAATTTGCGTATCTCCATTGGAGATTATAAATTGCACTCTAACATGTTTCGAATGCCCTTAGGAGGATGTGATGTGATTTTGGGCACTCAATGGATATGCACACTTGGACCCATCTTATGGGATTTTGCTGAAATATGGATGAATTTTTTAGTCAATGGGAAAAATCCACATTGAAGGGCTTACAACTAGGTTCTCTCGACATCATCAGTTCAAATCACATGGAAAATATCCTTAAGAAGAATTCACATGGTGTCATCGTTCATCTCTATTTCATTCAGATGCAACCTTCAACTATCTCAACTACTCCCTTGGATCTTTCATTCAGATCTAACCTTCATATGCCCTAATTTTCCAAGCCCTTGACCATTGAGAGTGATTCTTGCGACAATGGTCTTGGTGCTATCCTCCTTCAAGATGAGCATCTCGTTGCGTTCACCAGCAAATCCCTTTCTGGTAAGAATTTATCCACCTCTACATATGAGAAGGAAACAATGTCTATTTGGAATGCAATATAGAAGTGGAAACCATACTTCTTAGGGACTCATTTCTGCATCATGACTGATCACCAAAGTTTGAAATATTTCCTAGAACAACGGGTCTTATCCCCAACACAACAGAAATGGGTTATCAAACTCATGGGTCATGACTATGGGATCACTTACAAGAAGGATAAGAAAAATCTTGTGGTGAATTCTCTTTCCCACATATTTGACTACCATGTTTCTCTTTCATCTATTTCTACGCCTATTCCAAATTGGTTACACTCTGTTCAACAAGGCTATGTCAACGAATATTGATTATCTGAAATCATCCAATAGTTGGCCAGTAACCCTTCTATTGTACCACATTACTCTTGGGATGGTTCTTCTTTGAGAGACAAGGGTCTTTTGGTGCTTCCCCAGATCACATATCTTAAACATGTGATCACATATGAACTCCATGCTTCTCCATCAGCAGGGCACTCTAGGTTCCTCAATACATATGAGAGGGCATGACGTAAATTATTTTTGAAGGGAATGAAATGAAAAATTCAACAAATTGTTTATGAATGTGCTACCTGTCAGATCCACAAGGTTGGAACTACACTCCTTCCTGGATTGCATGAACTTTTTCCCATCCCTACAAGGGTTTGGAGAGATATTTCGATGGATTTCATTGAAAGTATCCCTAAATCTAGAAGGAAGACTATAATCTTGGTTGTGGTTGATTGAATCTCCAAATATAGTCATTTTTTTGCTCTAAGCCATCCATATACCCCCTCCTCAGTTGCACAAATTTTCATGGACCATATATTCCATCTTCATGGAATCCCTTCTTCCATTGTCTCAGACTACAACATAACTTTCACTATTCATTCTTGGCCCAAACTATTTCTCCTCACTGGAACCAAACTGAATATGAGTTATGTTTATCACCCACAAACAAATGGTCACACTGAATTCATCAACAACATCAGTGGGAAAAGTGGCTCTCTCTTGCTGAATGGTGGTACAATACTTCCTACCAAACATCATCTAAAATGACTCCATATGCAGTAGTTTATGGTCAGGAACCTCCAGTACTCTTTCCATACACCCCCAATAGTTCACCAATTCAAGAATTTGACACGGTTCTTCAAAAATGAGATCAAATTCTTCACATTCTACAAGGTACTCTTCACATGGAAATAAATAACATGAAACAACATCCCAATCAACACCATTCTGAGTGTACTTTTCATGCTGGTGATATGGTTTTTCTTTGTCTGCAACCTTACAATAAATCCTCCTTCAAACTCAAAGGGCGTAAAAATATTAGTCCAAAGAACTATGGGCCATATAAGGTTCTTCATAAGATTGGTTATGTTTCTTCTAAATTGGAACTTCCTCCTTCTTCTTGCATTCACCTAGTACTTCATGTCTCTTGTCCTAAGAAATTGATTGGCACCAACATAAGAGTACAAATTGTTTTACCATAACTGGTTAATGGAGGATCCATCATGTTCGATATGAATCGCATCCTCAATAAGCACACTCGTTAGCTTCACTCTCGGTCCATCACATAGGTCTTAATTCAGTGGCACGTCATGCAACCACTGGATGCTACATGGGAACCACTCCTTCAGATTCAACAACAATTTCCACATCTAAAACTTTGAGGTTTAATCTTTTATAAGAGGGAGGAGATGTTAAGAACTAGTGTCAACCGTCCTCTTTATTTTGTTAGTATATTTTGTATGACACATATGCTTTGTAATTCGTCCAGTTAGTATGTTGTGTTATCCCACATTCATGGGGAGTAATAGTTGTTTAGATTCAAATTAGTATATAAGTGAGTTTTGATGCCAATGAAGGAATCCAAAACTTATTTTGTATTAAGATTTTTGAAAGGAGGTTTCCCCCTCAAAGTGGTCTGCGATCAATACAATCTCTTATGTGCTCCATTCTTTATGTTATATCGTGCATTCTCATTATTTATTTTCAAAGGTTCTCCACACCCTCCCAATACATATTTCCAATTTAAAAACCCTTATTTTTACAATATATTACTTATTTTAAATAGAAACCCATTTTTATACCCCCCAATATCCATAAACCCACCATACCCTATTCCATGTCCCCCAATACCTACAATATATTGACCTTATCTTTCACAATTTAAACCCTCCCTTTATGAATGAACGTGATAAGATATTACTCAACAAGGTGAATTCCCTGTGTCCAAGTTCCTTGATATAGATGGATATGTCCTATGGTCAATATGGAATAAACATTCATGTTGTAGAGGCATTAGGGGTATACCATGTTACATTAGGAAGAACATATCCCCACATGTTAGGATTTATAAAAAAGGCCCTTACAACAAATTTATTTGGATAGATATCCCATACATTATTGATGAAAAAACCTACATAGCCATTTGCTATTTTCCCCCTATTAATTCCAATATCTATAAAAAAAACAAATTAGATAAAAATTGTCATTATAATAGTTTAGAACATGATATTTTTATTTTAAGGAAGGAAGGAAATATCTTTTTTCATGGGTGGATTCAATGCTCGAACTTCTAGTAACCAATATATTCTTTTAAGCAATTATTCCAACCCTAATCCTCTTTAGTTAGATGAAGAGCTTGAGCTAACTATAGGTACAAAAGAAGTTATGAATATCAAGGTGAAAACTTATTCGGTTCTGAGCTGGTCAAATTTTGTAGTGATGAAGATCTTATCATTTGCAACAGTCTCACAAAACGACCAAAATCTAGTAAAATGAATTGTATGCATGGGATTGACAGTAGTGCGGTAGACTATGCTATATCTGATATCCATGTATAGAAAAAATTAATAGGTTTCAACATCTTCAATGACCATGAGCCCAAATCTTATCATAGACCTTTAATTATATAACACTCAATATTTCCATGCAAGTTGTGATTTCAAGGAGGAAAACTATCTCTTCCAAAAGCACCTCATCTTCAATAAATCTAAAGCTCACATTTTTCTCCATGATCTAGAAAAATGAACTCTTTCCTTTATCTAGTATGGAGAATATAGAAAATATCTACCATAATTTTTCTACAAACCTCTTGTCCTCCATTAACAAATTCTCTTTTGAAGTATCAACTAAAACGAGAAATAGTATAACCAACCCTTGGTATGATCAAGAGTGTAGAAATACGAGAAAAAAAATAAGAAATCTACTACAGATTCGATAAAAATGGACAAGATAAACCAATACAAATCCTTAACTAAAAGAAAAAAGGTCATTATCTAAGTAAAATGAAGGAAAATATCCTACACCTATCCAAGGTGGCTCCTAAGAAATTTTGGAGGAAAATTCTAACTCACAAAACAAAAGAAGACAATAAAATTTCTTTAAAAGATTGGAATTCCTATCCTAAAAATATTTATGAATCCCCGAATATCATAGATAACATTCAAACCCTTCTTACAATGAAAGAATTTTCTCGTTAGAAGACATAGATTTTGAGGTTAAGTTCTTACCAAATGGAAAAGCCAAATACATCCAATGCTACCAAGCAGAAATCTTAAAAATTGGACGGCTTGTCCTCATCCCTCCCATCCAAAAGCTGTTTAATCTAGCGGTTAAGAAATAATTTCCTACACCGAATGAAAGCCTCATTATTCATATTCTCAAAAGTGGCGATAAAAATGACCCCTCTAATTATCGGACTATTATGATTATCCCTCTCTGAGCTAAGTTATATGGTATTTTCTTAGAAAAGAAGATCAATGAATGGTGAGAAACAGAAGGTAAGCGACCTAAAGGTCAAGTAGGTTTTATAAGGAATCATTCAACCATAGACCACCTCGTTACGCTTAGGATCATTGTAAAGGAATGTTGTGACGATAAGTCTAGCCTATTTTGTTTTTTTTTGTTTGTTTTAGAAAAGCTTTTGATATAGTGCCTAGAAATAACCCGTTGAATAGGGTGGAGGAAATTAAGGTTCCTTTTGAGTTGAGAGCTTATGCGATAAGGTTATACGAAAAAGCCATTTCTAATTTTAAGAATAATGAGGGGTAGACAAGGGATATCAATTTTAATGTTGGAATTAAACAAGGTTTCCTATTCTCCCCTACCCTTTTTGGAATTTACATTGATAAGATAGAAAAGTGTTTAGAAGAAGAAGGTTGCGTCGATACAATCTTAGTTGGGATAATTATCATCCTCCTAATTTATGATGATGATATTGTTCTTATGGAAATACATCCTTTTGATCTCGATAAGAAATTAAAAATTCTTAAATATTTTTTCTCTTACATGGGTATGACTATTAACATCGACAAGACAAAAATGATGATTATAAAATCCAAGAAATACACTTACGCAAATTTTATTTCTAGTAATATAAATCTAGAGGAAGTGACTTCTTACAAGTATCTCGGAATTAATATTCATCACAAACTCAATTGGAACTATATAATTGAGAAAAATGATTAATGGATGGAGGAAAGCTTATTTTGGTCATAAAAATAGTTGTAAATCAACCAATCTTGTCACATGGGATAAAAATAAGTTCCTCTTTGAGACACTTGTCATCCCTATTTTCTTGTATGATTGTGAAGTATTGGGATGTAGCATTTCTAGAGAAGTTTGGAGGAAGATTGAGCAAATCCAGGAGTGATCTATAGCTTATAAGCTGAAAATTAAAAGCAATACACCTTATCCTACTCTCCTCATAGAAGTGAGTATTCTCCGCATCAAGAGCATGCCTATGACTAGGTACTTGATCTACAAGCATAAGATAAATAACATGGGAAACGAGAGACTTCCTAAATTTTATTTAAACTCAAGACAAAACCAACTATGTCTCAAGCAATGTTTGTGTAAAGATACCATGGATTGGTTAAACAATTGGGGCATTGATGAAAAGGACATTTTGCAGAACATTGATAATGTCAAAAATATTATTACTTCTATGATTGAAGAGAAATTCTACTGTGAGGAAAATTTAGTTGTTAAGAGAAAATTAAGATACTATAAAGAGGTCATTACCCCTAACTTGGAAAATCAGAAGTATCTCTCGGTAGTAAGTAGCTCATGAAAGAAAATTAATATAGCCAATATTAGAATCAACTCTCATGAACTCGACAACAAAATAGGGCATTGGTCTAATCCTTAAACTCCATGGTCCTAAAGGGTTTTCCATTTGTGTGAGTATATGAGCGTTGAGGATGAAAATCACTTTATCACAGAGTCCGTTTCTTACACCGAAATTAGATATGTGTTTCATAGTATTTGGTACAATACAAACCTTTGAAACCTCCTAAGTTGCCAAAACTATAGTGAGCTTGGAAAGCTTCTTGGAAATATTTTTGAGCACATGAAAAATATTTTAAAGTAAACCAACTATTATCCTTCTTAAGGTTCGATAGACCAAAGTTGGTCTCACTGGACATTAATCGTCGTCGTCATCATCATCATCATCATAAATTATTTATTTTAACAAAATTTAAATAATAAAGATAACCTTAAAATAAATTTTAAATGAAATAAATATTTTAATTATAAAAAAATGAAACACATTTTTGTGATGATGATAATGATGATGATTAATGTCCATTGAGAGCAACTTTGGTCTCTCGGACCTTAAGAAGGATAATACTTGGTTTACTTTAAAATCTTGTTTATGTGCTCAAAAAGCTTGTGAAGGTGTTCTCTCATTGTTAAAAGTTTCTAACTATTGATATGAATAAGATTAAAGCCTTACTACTAATAAGGTGTTCTCTCATTGTTAAAAGTTTCTAACTATTCTAATAAGAATGTTATATAAATTTTTTTTATTTTTTATTTTGATTAAATATTAATTTTTATAAGAAACTTTTACACTAAAAAATTATTTATGTGAGTTTAAATTTTAGAAAGGTTAACCTATATTTTCTTTGAACTTACTTCTAAATAAAAAGTTATTTTATTTAAAAAAATTTAAATAATAATAATAACTTTAAAATAAGCTTAAAAAAATAAATGTTTTATTAATAAAAAAATTAAAACAAACACACATATATACGATGATGAAAATGATGGTGATGTGTAGTGAGCCTTTCTTGGAATCAGGCACACTATGGAAATTCACATGGAATGCAATGACTAGTTTTAATGAAACTTGCACTAAACATTGTAAGACTCAACCCAAACTACTACAAAATTGATACAAAGTTTTAGTAAAGGTATGAAACCATTAATTGAGATCAAATTCAATTAGATCATCCTATTTATTGATTCACTTTTCTAAAAACAAATTCGAAACAAATAGTGTAGTGCATGGAAATCGTATTTGTCAATTGTGCCGGAATCAAAGAGATAGGTCCAAAACGAGAAAGGAAAAGGGTCATGAAATATAGAGTTCCTATACAGAATGTGTTGGTTCCATTTATTTTTCAAGCATTAACGAAAATTAATTCTATTTCAAGGATCTTGAGATTCTCAACATATGCAAACTGAAACCTTCACTATTCAATTCCTCAATTCCTAGAGACCAGTGGAGATGAGATTTAACTCAAGGAAGCTTGAAGGTCTCTAATATGATGTCATTTATCACTAAAAAGGAGCTTATTTTTTTTCCTCAGAGGAAAAGGGAGCTTATGCAATTAGTGTATTCGATTTATTTACAATAAGATTTAAGATATGATGTTTTCAACGGATTATAATATGTTTTATTCTAAAATTATAAGAAATAAGAAGTATAATATTAATTAGTTTTGTAGTGTATTTGATTTATTTAAAGATTAAAATTTGTGAAATTAAAACAACAAAATAATTTCATACAATTTTTTAATGGATTTTAAAACTAAATGAAATGAGTAGGACTGAAATTTCATGTTTCAAAGTTCAAAAGGAGATGGTTTATGTTTTTTTAATATGTTTTGAATAAATTGAGTAAGGACTCTCTATGATTGTGTCATAATCTTGAAAAAAGTTAACTTAATTTTGATGATTATTAATAATAACTTAATTTTTGTTTAGATTAAAATTAAATAAACAAAAATACTTTAAAAGAATAAATATAATATAGTGTCCTAGAGTTTTTAACTATTAATACGAATAAGATTAAAGCCTTACTACTAATTATATAAAATACACATTATTGTAATAAAAATGTTATACAAATTCTTATTATTACTTTAATTAAATATTAATGACTTTTACGCTGAATAATTATTTATTTCTGATTTTAAATTTTAAAAATGTTAAACTATATTTTATTTGAAGTTAGTTTTAAATAAAAAATTATTTTAGTTAAAAGAATTTAAATAATAAAGATAACTTTAAAATAAATTTCAAAAGAAATAAATCTTTTAGTAATAAACAAATTATAATATATATATGATGATGATGATGACAACCATGTGTAGTGAACCTTTATGCGAATCATGCACACTATGAAAATTCACAAAGAATATAATGACTAGTTTTAATAAAACTTGCAATAAACATTGTAAGACTCAACCCAAACTAATCCAAACTTGGTACACACATTGATTGCAGGTATGAGACCATATTGATCATTAATTTAATTTGATAAAAAAGAATTAAAAAAAAACAATGTAGTGCAAGGAAATCATACTAGTTAATTGTACCTGAATCAAAGAGATATGTCCAAAACAAGAAAGAGAAAGGGTCATGGAAAATCAAGTTTTTATGCACAATGTGTGTTGGTCCTCATTTTGTCACCATTTTTGGTCTAAATACTTTACACATTAACACATGTTTTGTTACCTTTTGGCGTATTTTGTACCATACAGTTTGCCATTCAGTAGCAGGTATGGCCATAGTTTAATTTATGCAAGTTATATTTTATTTTGCATCATTTCATGATTTTATTGTTTAAATTTGATAATATGTAGTGATATTCTAATGTATGAAACTTTCGTGCAGAATATTGGTCTTCAGCAAAACAGCAAGCGGCATAGCATTCATCCTAGATGTGCGCAAAGTGTATCCCACGCATCTTCCAGATCACTGTTCAAACCACCAAATTAACCGTGCATTGCTGATAGTGGATTTCTTTGCGTTAAAGGCATGCAACGGCCGTAAAATGTTGTGACCACGTGCCAGCATCTTAGCATAAGCCTCCTTCTAGACGGGCGCTCATATAATGTATCTGTGTGACACCTTGACACTGGCTCCGATTAAGAATGAGATCATATGCCACATCACGCTAGAGAGGAACCAGATCTGTGAAGAAGAAGGAAATGCCATCTGTTAGTTATCAATGTAATTACTTATTATAATGACTTCCTTATCGTAAGAACAGTCGACCACTGAAAGGGTCGACTTTCTCTCCTTCTGCAAACACTTCATATACAAATGATCTCATGCAAGAAATAGTTGTTAATCGTTGAATGTTGATAGCTGATAGTTCATGGTTGATAGATGAGAGAATCAATCGATTTAGTAAGGATAAAGAGATAGTTAGCCATTTTATCAGTTTACCACAAAACTATGTAACGCTACCTTTTGGTTCAATCAAAGTTCTATTACGCTGTGCATGATCATGTTCCATTAGCAAGGCATTACTCTGTTTGCTGGGAGGCCCCCTTGACAACCAGAGTTTTACATTTTTGTGTATGCTTAGTTATTTCCTTTTCTCTGTAACTAGTATAGTTTTATTTATGAGTTGTTTAGGCAATTTCATTCCTGTAATCGTTGATGTTACTTACTTTTTGCAGCATAGATTTCATTTTTACCATGTTGATTATGCAGTTTTCCTTTACAAGTTAGCAACCGGTTGAGCCTAGAATAGTTTCTAAATTCCTTTTCGAAGTTTTTACAGTTCATTGCTTGATATTTAGATTAGATTCCTTTGGTTAAATCACAGTAAATCTATTTTTATTTATTTTTGTTTTTGCTTAAGTATATTTCAGTTTGCTCAGTAATGTAATTTCCTTTTCGAATTATGAGTTAGTTTAGATTATGTTGTCTTAATATTTAATCCATAAGTAGTTTTACTTTTTTCTCTTTCACATTTAATTAGCATATGCATGAGTCAGTTGATCTCAACCAATCATTTAAATTCACTGTTTTCTTGAAATTTTAGTATTTTCTTTAGAGAGACTGTCATTCAGACAGTTTGTTCTGCCTTTCTTATGAACCTTCATTTCAACCCATTGTTCAGTCTTTCATTCAACCCTGTGTGTCTTTAATCTATTTTGAGATTATCTCCTTAGTTTTTTTATTCTGTTTTAATGGTAGTAGTTAGATAGTGATTGTATTTTCTTTTAAGATCCTTAGATGAGATTGTTATACTACTTGTTAAACCTCATTTTTCTCTCTCCTTTCTTCTTGCCTTATGCCCGAGAATTATGTCATGTGTTTTAACCTCTTATATTGATTTTTAATTAAATTTGAATTGTTCCTTCAAATGTGAAGTTTTGAATGCATTAATAGATTAAGTTTCATTGTTCATAATAATACAATTTGTCCTTTTAATCATATGGTTATTAAAAGAATCTATAGAATAGAATTTAGATCATCTTTATAAGTTTTATGTTTATTCATGAATCATGTCTACCTTCTTGTAGTATTATTTTATCTTTTTCAAATAGGATTTATTTATTTATAGATCATCATGTTTACTATAGCCTGTAATTGGATGTTTCTTAGTCTACATATTTTCATAGAGATTAAGTTAGATCTGATTTCCTTTAGTTTCTTAACTTCATTTGAAATCCATTTTGAAACTTCTCCTACTTGTGTCCCGATTATAGTAAAGCCTTATCCTCAAAATAATCGAGGAGAATGGAATTAGTGGCCATCTATTAGTTGCATGTATATTTTTTACGAAACATAATTAGTTGTTGTAAATTATTCTTTGTACAACCAATTCTTAAAACTTGTTTATCAGTAAAATATACCTTCTTATAAAGAATAGTTCATTGTCATTACATTGTCCATATCTTTGTCTTTTAGTAATTGTTTATGAGTAGAGTAGTATAATTTGATACCACTCTGCCCTAGTACTCTATTTTTGTTATCTGAAGAAGTTGGTTTCTTAGGAGTTCAACTCAGTCTTTCACTTTGAAAGACCTCCCAATATTTTGTTTACTAAAAGTATTACCACGATACTCTCTACCTTTGCATATATTTTGTAACAACTCTAAGCCTACCAACCTCGGTTGATAATTAAATATTAGGTAAATTATTCAAGACAATATTTTTCCCAACATTTTGGTACCGTTGCTGGGGAGTTGTTCCGTAAGGTAGAATAGATGTAGGCTAGTGGCGGGGGAGCGGTAAGAAGAGAGGTAAGAACCTGCGCATCTGTTATAACATGCGCCCCCAAATCCAGTAGTAGTAATAGTAGTAGTGGTAGTATAGTATAGATTTGTGAAGATAGTTTTTACAAGAAACATAAAACCCCAATCATCAACTAAGTGAAAAGTCATAAAAAAAAAGAGAAAAAACATCTATAGGAAGTAATTCTGCTAGAAACATAAAGAGATTCTTATGAGGGAAATCATAGAAAGAGAAGAGATCCTGGCAGAAGGTCATGAGGGACTCATTCCTAAAAAAATTAAAAAGAAGTAACCATTGGGATTCCTTAAATCTTCCACTAAGTCACAAAGTTAGATAATACAACTTTTATTAAGTGGGGGAGTTGAACTTCACTAATTTTGTCAATCTTGCCTAGGTGGAAGCTCTTTTTGGAAATTCAATAAACATAGTAACCCCACAAATTGAAACATCCACAGTAGCATCTCCTACTCCTATAAGAACCAATAAAATAATGAGTGATTAGAAAAATATTTCTCCTGGAAAAGAATTTTGGGTAGCCCCATTCCCACCTTGAAAGAAACCTTCTAGGTACACTCACTTTAGAAATCAAAATTACATGAAGAACCAGGAAGAAGAACGAGCAACAAAGAGTAATTTCTGTCCAAAATGTAACACTAAACATCCTTCACTGGAATGTCCATTAAACAAAATTCCTCCATGTTATATCGGAATGGGGCATCATGTTTTTCCCTTGGGGATCATATTGAATCCTATCAAGATAGAGGTAATCATTGGACTTCCCTCTCCAAATACTCTTCCTCCTCCTGATTCTTAAAAGTATTGTGGGTTATCATCATTTGTAAATATGTTAGTATGTGTATATCTATTTGAATAAATAAAAGTAATTTCTAATAATTTCTTTGTAGGGCGCTCTTTTTCTATGTTTTCAAGAATAAAATAAATCATCCAACAAAAGGTTTTGAAATTTGGTCACAAATGGCTCTTTCTATTTCTTTGAACAACTCGTGGGATATTGCTTGAAAAGAAAAGTACTCTAAAAACACTAAAATCATATCTTAACTTTGAAATTTTAGAGTTCTTGTATATTATTTTCAAACCATTTATTTTATGATTTTGTAATGCTTTATATATATATGGTGTTTTGATTCATATATTTACATTCCCAATTGCTGACAAGTGCTCAAAAGACTCACTTCAATTATCATGTTTTTCATAATTTCTACACCTAGATATTACTAGCTCATCTACACTTGTTATCAAAACTTGCATCTTAAAATATTTTTGAGAACACACTAGGATAAGTGGATTTTTTGCTTGTGGGGAACATTATTTTTTATAAATAAAATAGAATTAAAGGCCCAGGAACACATTTAAGTTATTCTCTTTTGACATGATCTATAGTTAAGGCCATTTTAAGAAAATAATAAAATTACTCATGTGTTTAGGAGGGCTTAGCACGCTCTAGTACCAATCGAATTCCATATAATCAAATCTTTATACAACGCAAAACCGTCGGGGTACTGAACATGCCTACTGGTATTGGGTCAATGCTAAGTAACAACCTAAAAATAAGGAAGTTTGATAAATTCAAGTAAACCCGTCGGAGTACTTAACAGGCTCACTGGCAGCAGGGCTATGCTTGCATGGTACCAAGATAAACCTGCCAAGGTACTAAATAGGCCTGCTGGTAGCAGGGCAATATCAGGTAAAAGAGATATGGCTAATGCACCACTAGGTACATGGTTTAAAAGCAAAACATGTTTTGGCCTATTGTTTATGATGTCATTAAATAATAACCATAAGTTGACCTTGGATCCGACAATTTGAATTCAATCAATATCTAGGACATGTTTCTCCTAGAAATGGGACCCATAGCTGTGAACAGGATACAAAATCGAAGGTGGATCAAGAATTTTTTAGATGACAAGATATCCTTATAACGAGGCAGGGATGACTAGTTTTCCCTATGGTTCTTTCACTTATATCTTCATCACATGGTAAATGATAAATTTATACATTTATATATTTGAGCATTGTCATCTTTGGATAAATGTATATATATGAATCCCTTCCATTTATTAGTTAATATTTCTCTCTTTTACGAACTTACAACAACATGATTGAACTTTTCTTAATTAATTTTGGTAGTTACTTAAGTTTTATTCCATGGCTTAGGGACATGCCATATTTTTGGTTTGGGGGAGGATTAGCATGATTGTCTGTCTTTATTTTTACTTATAAGAGACTCATTACCAAATGATAAAGTGTTTGTAGGATAATGCAAATATTGAAATTGGTTTTAAAATCTTGGATAAATAAGGAATAATGCTAGAGAATTGTTTCATATGACTTCCTTGTGACCTGGCAGCTTAGGAAAATCCACAATTAGCAGTAGTCTGATCCAGAAAGATCATTTTTTACAGAAATCTATATGAAGGATCATATGAAGGGTCAGATGTCAGTATGAATAAAAATTCAAAAGACGAGCTGAATAAAAATTATGATATTTTCGTATCTATGGTTAAGTATTAGCTCAATTTTGTTTGGGTAAAAAGACGAGTCATATCATTAGGGTCACATCCACAGGATATTATGACTAATTTCGATTCATGATAGTACGAATTAGATTTAATATGATTTTATTTCACCCCTATATGGATATGATATGACCTGAGGGTACCTTCTAGTTATCATGAGTCTGCCATCATCATTATCCTCTTTTTCCATTTGCACGCATAAGCGATAAGATAAGTCAACCTTCTTGTTGAACTAAGGCTTTGGTTACGAATCTCGTTATACATCTGTATTAAGTTACATGTTCAACCTATCCAAATCTTGCTTTGGACATGGTTGAACCAACTAGAATTTAGAAAGTCATTCAATTACGTGTTTTTGACGGCACATGTTTCAAAAATTGCCATAATGGCATGATTGTTTAGGCATGCCGAGGTGTTTGCATGATCATTTAGTAGGTTGAATGTTGCACGTTTTAAACTAGCACCGTGTGAACCTTCTCCCATTCCATCGCTTTCACTAACCGTTATCACTGTAGAGCATTTTAGCCACCTTTTCTATGCAAACCTTGTATTCTCCCCTATGCTTAAACCATGCCAAACCGATTTGAGCTAGAAACTTACCAAGATTTGTTCCAAATAAGAGAATTCAGAGAATGCCAGGAAGTTTTTTTTTTTGTCGGTTGGAACCCTTTCCTCCATCTACTGCAAGGATACGATGAGGAAATCTCATTTCTTTTTGCAATGGGGTTCAATCAAAGAATGGCGAGGGTAGGACATATTTTCTTCCAAGTTACAGAGGATCGATTGTGTGCACCACTAAGCTTCCCCGAGAAGGAGAGGGATGGAATAAACATTGGTTTGTTCCAAGGGAATCGCATAACTTTTTCGTCAAGCCCAAATTCTGGCATGTGACAGGTGCAAAAGGTTATCACCATAGCGGGATAAATCCTAAAGACATCAATCCGCTGATGGTCATTATTCATCTGATTACATGTGAAGGAAAGTTTAGTGTTTTCAAATCCTGTCATATCTGTTTATTGGCCCATTTCGTCGATAATAGAAGTCTTAATTTTCCTATCTTTTTCCTTCAGAGTCTAGAGAAAATGTTGAACCTAGTTCAAACAAATACCCTTCACCCCAAGAGCAGCTTATACCACCACATCTTAATTAAACTTTTAATCTTGGACCAGCTCAAGGAGCGAAAACTACGTTGGGAGACCTTTATGTTCAAGGTGCTTAATCCCCACCTTAATATTTGCGAATGATCTCGCAATTTTCACCGTGGAACTAGTCAAACCTCACCTATAGAAGAGGAAAACCCCAACCTTGTCCACCTTGGCGAAGATATCTCAGAACCTAACTCATCTACAAAAAATACCCCTGCTAGTCGTGTGTCTGCTGAATTTGTACCTTTCTCATGACCTCGTACCAGGATATAGAAGGAAAAAAATGTTCAATGTATGCTCTGGCCCAGTACCCATATCGTAGTTCAGTTTGATGTGGAGACTGGTCATTCAGATGATGAGGCTAAAGTAGATAAAACTGACCCAAATTCATCTCTGTTAGCATTAGCTAGTATTTCTGCTGAATTACTAAAGAATGTTGATCAAATGGACATTCTTGCATCTGTCCAAGATATCATCCCCGAATAACCCCTTCCTACTGTCGATTTGGATATGCCATCAACGAAAATGAGTCCTCCACAAGATTCCAACCAGTCCCCAAAGCCATCTATGCCACCACATCCAACATTAGATCAGTTAACTTCTGAGTTAACTCAATCAATGAAGAATAATGAAGGGTATGTTAAGTTAATTTCAATGCTTTGAGAGGAGAACAAAGAGTTTCGGTTATAGATTAAAAATATGGAGGACCTCCACAAGACCATTAGTTTGTCACATAGGGATCAAAAATAAAGGCATGCCCTTCTGAAAGCGCAGGCTAGGAAATTGAATTTCAAACAGTCCGCTTCATCAAAGTCAGAGGCAGCTACTGATGTAGCTCTTCCTCCTTGCTAATGCTATCTTTTATTTCTTACCAGTGGGACCTGGAATTCTTCCAGTTTGGGGGAATGTTGGTCCTCCTTTTGTCACCATTTTTGGGCTAAATACTTTACATATTAACACATGATTTGTTACCTTTTGGCATCTTTTGTACCATATAGTTCGCCATTCAGCAGCAGGTATGGCCATATTTTAATTTATGCAAGTTATATTTTATTTTGCATCATTTCATGATTTTCTTGTTTAAATTTGCTAATATGTAGTGATATTCTAATGTATGAAACTTTTGTGTAGAATCTTGGTCTTCAGCGAACCAATGAGTGACATAGAATTCATCCTAGATGTTCACAGAGTGTATCCAGCACATCTTCCAGCTCACTGTTTGAACCACTGAATCAACCGTGCATTGCTGATAGTGGATTTATGTGCATTAAAGGCATGTAACGGCCGTAAAATGTTGTGACCATGCACCAACATCTTAGCATAATCCTCCTTCTGGAAGGGCACACATATAATATCTCTGTGTGACACCTTTATGTTGGCTTTGATTAAGACTGAGATGATATGCCACATCGCTCCAGAGAGGAACCAGATCTGCGAAGAAGAAGGAAATGACATCTGTTAGTTATCAATGTAATTACTTGTTATAATGACTTCCTTATCGTAAGAGAAGTCGACCACTGAAAGGATCGACTTACTCGTCTTCTATAAACACTTTATATACAAAAGATCTCATGCGATAAACAGTTGTTAATCGTTGAATGTTGATAGATGATAGTTCGTGGTTGATAGCTGAGAGAATTAATGGAGTTAGTAAGGATAGCGAGATAGTTAACCATTTTATCAGTTTACCACAAAACTCTGTAACTCTACCTTTTGGTTCATGAAATTTCTATTACGTTGTGCATGATCGTGTTCCATTAGCAAGGCATTACTTTGTTTGCTAGGAGGGCCCCCCGATAACCAGAGTTTTAAATGTTTGTGTATGCTTCGTTATTTCCTTTTCTCTGTAACTAGTATAGCTTTATTTATGAGTTGTTTATGCAATTTCATTCCTGTAATCATTGATGTTAGTTACTTTATGTAGCATAGATTTCATTTTTACCATGCTGATTATATAGTTTTCCTTTACAAGTTAGCAACCAGTTGCACCTAGAATAGTTTCTAAATTCCTTTTCGAATTTTTTACAGTTCATTGCTAGATCTTTAGACTAGATTCGTTTGGTTAAATCACAGTAAATCTACTTTTATTTATTTCTGCTTTTTCTTAAGTATATTTTAGTTCACTCAGTAATGTAATTTACTTTTGGAATTATGAGTTAGTTTAGATTATGTTGTCATAAGATTTAATCACTAAGTAGCTTTACTTTTTGCTCTTTCACATTTCATTAGCATATGCATGAGTCAGCTTCTCTCAACCAATAATTTAAATTCACTGTTTTCTCAAAATTTTAGTATTTTCTTCAGACAAACCGTCATTCAGACAGTCTGCTCTACCTTTCATATGAACCTTCATTTCAACCTACTATTCAGTCCTTCATTCAACCCTGTGTGTATTTAATATGTTTTGAGCTCATCTCCTTAGTTTTCTAATTATGTTTTAATGGTAGTAGTTAGATAGTGAATGTATTTTCTTTTAAGATCCTTAGATGAGATTGTTAGACTACTTGTTAAACCTCATTTTTCTCTCTCCTTTATTCTCACCTTATTCCTGATGTTACAGAGAAAACTTCCTATGGATTGGGGTGTACCACAACATACATAGTAATCGTAGAAATCAATCCCTTCCCAATATGCAAGAGAAATAAAACATTTAACACTAAAGGATCTCGAAACATACCTTATTCCAGATGGTTGATGTAGATCCCCATTGAGCTTTTCCAATCTTGCTTGTGTTAACAATTTTCTCTCTCAATAATCAACAAACAAGATAAGCATGCTATATAATGGTGTTAGACCTACTCTAGCATATATAATCAATAATGTATAAGCAATTAAAAGCATCCATGGATTCAATATTCATTTAAATGCACATGATTGGATAGGAAAATATATTTCTATTAATATAAATTAGATATTACAAGAATGACAACCTCTGTCGGCACGTCTGCAAACCGGAGAAACTGAGTCCTCCACCTGGGCCTCCACCACCTCAATCCTCCATCTCTCGATAGAAATCTCCTAAGCAAAGGCAAGCTTGGGAAGAACACCAAGTGCTCCAAATGACAAAGGGATTCAGACTCAAGTATAAGCAAGCTACGGCAACAATGGACTATAGTTTTCTTGCTCTTCAATTCCTCTCCCTTCAATGTATCCAAAGGGTTCCTTATATAGTGCTTCAATGGGGTAATGGAAGGTCAAATCCGAGCGATATTGAGGAATCTGGAAGGACAAGAGACAAGTGACTCAGATCCACATCAAGGAAAAACTCCAAAATATTTGGCCTTTTGAACACATCCCGATGTACGCGGGTTTAAGGGTTATATCCAGGTGTATATGCGAGAAAGGGTTTATAAGTTGCATATGGAAAATAACAAGTGTTTTTAGGGATGATATTGGAAACATCAAAGGTAAAAAAATGGTTCATATGGTCCAAAGAGTCTACAGAGGGGCAGGGAAGGCCATAAATGTGTGATCTACCATGTGTGGTAAAATCACCTGTAATAGATGCCCTTTAATGTGTGAGGTCAGAGGAGTGATACGATGGCTGAAATACATTATAAGTCCATCCCAGAAGTGGAGTGATGAAGAACCAGGTGGAAGAACTAGTCATCCAACAATACATTACAAATATCTTTGCATATGAATGCAAGTACATACAATAGTCCTGGATACATAAGAGTATAATGGCCATGAATAGGCATGATACAACATATTACATGTGTGGTCATCGCCATGGCCATGAATAGGCATGATACAACATATGACATGTGTGGTCATCGCCAATTACAATATAGATAGATCAGAATCTCCATGATGAATATATACAAAGGATAAATATCTCCATAATGGCTGAAGATATCTGACATACACTGGAATCAAGTCACAAGATCTGAAATCTCATGAACACTGGAACGATCAAGGAGGTAGCATATCAGAAATGCTACCAATATAGAAAGTCTTCTACACAAACTACTACAAGTACATGTCCTACTATGTGAATAAAGGTGTCGAGGTCAAACATAGTAGTCCATTGTCTGATTATCGGTCATTGATGTATACCATTAATAGACGTGAGATCACCCACCGATAATGAAAATGGTAATCAAGGTACTAGAGTGCAATCTAGGAAGTGTGAATAAATGTGTTGAGGTCAAACACTTGAATGAATCCATCGATTAGGATACATTGATGTATTCCCAAAACTATCAATCGTGAGAGAACCTACCACTGATGACTGTAAGTCTCAAGGCACTCAAATGACTCTAGACTCATATCCTAGAATAAATGATCTGAAGTCAATGGGATGGAATCTGATGGAAGGAGGGAATTAAGGCATCCCCCATCATCCAACATGAGGTACTCAGCAAAGCTGTATAATGCGGAAGGAATTGATCATAATGTGCTCGAACCAGTACCCGTACTGGGAATGGCCAACATGCAAAGTCAAGAAAACTGAGGAATGGCCGACTTAGGCTTCAAATTCCTTTAAACAAGAGCATAAACATGAATGGTGACTGAATATAGGTAGCATAGACTCAATATACAAAATTGGGACATCTTTGTGACACAGGAGGCATCGACAAAGGCTCCATAGGGACTAGAAGCTTAACCAGTCGGTGGAGATAAAATCAGAGAAACGAGTACAGCTCCTAAAGTCAAACTATTAACCCAACCAATTGATGTGATATACAGTGCTCTGTTTGAAGGTGACATGACTCAACTGCTTCCAAATATAACATCTTTTCCTAGCTGAATTTTTTGTTTTTTGATTTTTTTAGGACTTTTTCAAATATTTTGAAAAGCTTGAAAAAGAATAAAAGTTCTTTATAGTTAAAAATATAGGAGGAGACAAGTGTCAAGGGGAAAAATAACTAGTTCCAAGAAGTAGAACATACATATGCTCAATGCAAGGAAACATGTGTAAGATAGCGACACTTGGGGGAAAGTCCTCTCCCAGTAAAAATGGGGAATCAAGCTACAAAAGATATGTAAAATGGCTCTGCTTGGATAGAAATGAGACAAGCTTGGGCTATATGGATAATAATCAAAGTTAGGGAAGCTGGCATAAGGCTCAATATGGAAAGAAAAACTCATGATAATGCAATTACAACTTGACATAAGGGAGTCCTGGGGAAAATGATAGCAAAAGAGATCAAGAGGAGTATGAGGCTCTTGCACAAAGTCATGGAAATACTATACAAATGAATCCCACACCCAAAAGGAAAAATGTCAACATGGGCACCAAATGCAAAATAGGAGCTAACTAGAGTACCCATGTATGGTAAAGCTCTACCATTCACATCATGTCACTTCTAAAAGCAACAAGAAGGTTCTATGACAAGATAGAATGGGTTTGTACCTAAGGTTATAATGAAATGGTCATATGGTCATGCAAAGTGCAAACGGATGTGAAACGTAACCTATACGCCAGTTTAGACATAATACCTGAAATCGGCATGAACTGGTCCAAACCACAGTCAAACCGCGCTCAAAACGGACTCCTACATCATCAAATTAGTTCAAAATAGTCCAAAATTGTTAGAAATGGTCAAAACTATAGAAAGTGGGTAAAAATTTCAAAACATTTCTCCAAATAGTAAAAAATTTACAAATTCCACATCATTTGAAATTTTTACCCATTTGAGCTCAAAACTTCCAATGCGAACTCCGGGAGCATCATCCGGAGAAATTAGACACCGTTTGATCCACGTAACTCCTCATGTCCTCCTCTTCCTATTTCATGCAATTTTTTTAAGTTTTCATGGTGTAATTAATTTTCTAGGCCATCCTAAGTTGTGTGTTTCGACCCATGTGGGTATCTGGGTTTTTTCCGCGTATAGGGCTGGCCATACATGAAACAAATGCCCAAACCCACGTACATATGCGGTTGTTTTGCAAACAGTCATGTATGAGGCCACAAATGAGGTTTTGAAGGGCAAATGATAATCAAAAGTCTTGTTGTTTGTGCAGGATGGTTTTAGAGTGGGGGGAGAGAGAACATGGTGATGTGGAAGAGGGCGTGCAAGGTGATTTAATGGCCCAGCAAGCATTATGTGCGTTTATTTTGTATAATTTTTGGTGTCTTGGTAGCCTAAGGCCCAAACCAAGACTCCTCTAGATGCTAGTGGACTACTTGGATCCAAAATCTAAGATTTTTCACATTGACGGGATGTTACTCAACATAGAAGTTGAGGACATATACTTTATCACTGGTTTATCCCGACGAGGAGAGGTGGTAAATCTCGTGGACCAAGAGGTAGATTGACTATTGATGAGTACATTGTGGTGTACTACTTTCTGGACACAGAAAATGTTGGGAGTCAAATCTTGACCAAATTTATTTAAGTGCTGGGACTGAAGGCCATACTATTGGCATTAGGAGGGATAGTCGGATTAGCTTCACTCCACTAGGCCTCTTGGCCACTGATGTTCTATGCGGTGGAGTGTATGAGACCCATGGTGTATGACTGGAGCACTGCATTCTTGAGAAATATGAAGCAGTATCTCAGTGACTGCAAGTTGGGTAGAGTACAGAACTTTGGTTTCGGCAGCATACTGAGCACATTCTTCTTTGAGCATGTACCAGGGGTAAGCCCTATAGTGGAAATTCCTCTACACGAAGTTTGAGATCTGGCCCAACAACATTGGGAAAATGTTATGCACAGACTGGGCAGAGGTAGGGTGGCTAACCCCTACCCAACATACTTCTTTCCATGGTGGCGAAGGCAAATCATTGCCATCGATGACTACCCCTATACAGGAATATACTTCCGTGGAGATCCAGACATGCCCCTACCACTAGGAGTGGCATATGGTGACACAGGTAATGAATCCCAAAACCACGTTTTAAGTTTTTTGAATTATTATTTTTTTTGTGTTTTTTGATATATTGACTCAAAGGACATGTTTTGGTTTGACGACACATAGTGAAAATTTGTCATGTGTATGCAGATGTTGGACCATGACAACCAGATAGTTTTCCTCGTCATAGAAGGAGGGGAAGAGGAGATGATATCATGGGTGCGGATGCGAAGAGGATGCTCCAAAGGATTCACACAAACTTTGTATGCTTGACACACAGGGTACCCATGGCACAAGTCGAGGACTTTCCTGAGGCCATGCAGCGCCAGGTGGTTGGTGTACCACGGGCATGGGTTTGATTATTCCGACGGCTAGCTAGTACTGTAATGTTCTACCATGATCAGAACCCCCCTCCTCCTCCTTAGTCTTAGATAGCTGAGAGTATTCCTTTTTGTGCGACCATGTATTATACTTTGGTGGCTCGGAAGCCCCAATTTTTTATTATGACACTTATGTATTATGACGTCACTTTTTGGATGTTAATGAAATTTTTTTATGATTATTGGTTTTATTTATTTACATGCGTGCAAAAATGTATGTTTGTGATATGCTTATGGTCTATGAAACAAATTTCAATCTAACACATAGTTAGCATATGAGAAAGCAACTTGATTAAAAATTCTTGAAACATGAATGTATGCTATATTCTCAAATTGTTGTTTATCAGTCTTACACGTAAGAATCTTCGTAATAAAATTGGATCCCTAATACGATATGATCCATTAAGCTGTGAAACCACTAACTATGAATCAAGACGTACCTCAAGAGAGAGAACACCATGTGAAATGGAATCACACAATAACTCAATAATGGCATTATATTCAACAACATTGTTTGAATAAGGTTGTAAACATACACCTCCTGAAGACAATACTTGACCCATAGGAGTATAAATCACCCAAGCAGCCGAAGCTGAGTTTTGAGTGTGATGGCTAGCACCATCGATGAATCCTATGTAAACGGAAGACTCCATTGACATCTTTCGTAAGAAACAGAAGCTAATCAACAAACCTGATCACCATAAGAAAACCTAACTATGCAATTCAAAAACTATACAATAATATACAACAATCAGCCCTAGCTAAATATCATGCATAGTATTTTTTAAGATAGATCCCATTTCTAGGATTTTCCAAGGCTGTCCCTTTATAATCTACTAGCTCATATGCACCCTTATCTAACACACGTCTGACCACGTAAGGACCATGCCACATGGGATTAAACTTCTGTGGCCCCAAGGGTTCTCTAGCTTGATCTCATAAAAGGACCAAATCACCTTCACTAAACTTCCTCAGATGGACAGACTTGTCATATTGGACCTTGACGCGATGCTTATTTACTTCTAGAGCCACTAAGGCATCTCGATGCTGCTCATCAAGCTACTCTAAGTGGACCAAATGTTCTTCCAATGTGGAAGTGTCTGGTAAAAGCTCTATAGCTAGCTTGAGAGAAGGGATTTCACATTCAACCGAAAAGACAAATTCCACCCCATGTACAAGTTGATATGGAGAGAAACCGGTGGCAGTCTTAACCGCGGTTCTATAGGCCCACAAAGCAGGATATAACATGATATTCCAATTTGTCTTGCTTTGTGCGATGGTTCATTGGAGAATGGACTTAAGTGATTTATTCACTACTTCAATCTATCCATTCGCCTGAGGGTAATAAGAAGAGGAGTTCTCCTGCTTATACCCTAACTTTGAAGCCAACTCTTCCATCATTTTATTCTGAAAGTGCCTAACATGGTCAGTGACAAGCTCTTTTGGAATTCCAAACCGAGTAATAATTTGGTTGAAAATTAAATGCGTGGCTATCTCACCATTGGATTTAACCATTGGCATAGCCTCTGCCCATTTCATGAAATAATCAACAACCACTATAATGTGATTATGCCCCCTAGTCAAAGCTGGGTTGCAATCCATAAAGTCAATCCTCCACATGGGGAAGGGAATGGCAGTGACAATAGGATGTAATGGGGCTGGATGTGAGAGCATATTGTGTGCAAACACCTGGCAAGGGTGACACTTCTTGACCGCATTAACACAATCTTTTAAGATCGACGGCCAAAAATATCCTACTCTCAATATTTTTTGGGTTGTAGAAATCCCAGATAAATGACCACCACATGCCCCTCCATGGAAATCATTCAGCACAACCTCAGCCTCATCATGGGTTAAACAATGATGCAAAATGGAATCTACCCCACGATGGTACAAAGTGTTATCCACTATAAGTTAGTTCTTAGCTACATGACGCAATCGTCATCACTCATCCCGTGAAAAGTGAGTAGGGACCTTCAACGTTTGAAAATACACAAGATATCCCTGTACCATGGGTCCAAAGTTGAGATAAAAAAAATATGCTCATCAACAAATGTATCCTCTTAAACCTCTTCCTCCTCCAAACTTGGAAAATCAGATATGAGCTCGGCAAAGATCAACAATTTCTTTGATTTCATCGAAACGAATTCAAAATCAAATTCTTGCAAAACAACAATCCATTTATTGTATTTTCCCCCAATCATCCTTCTAGTGAGGATGAATTGAAACGGAATGATATGAGCTACAACCAAGGTTTGGCGAAGGAGAATGTAATTTCTCAATCTCTGAACCACATGAACGGTGGCCAAGGCAAGCTTCTCCACATGGGAATAATGGATTTTCACATCAATAAGGTTTCGGCTCAAATAATATAAGACATGCTCATGGAGCTCCTCATCCTCCTGAACCAAAACCATACCAATCGTCTCCATGGACGCGGCCACATAAATCAAGAAATCACGGCTATTGTCAGGTGGAATAAGCACAGCGGCCGATGTTAAGGCTTGATTAAGAGCATCAAAGGACTCCTGGGCTTGCTCATCCCAGCAAAAAGGAGTGTCCTTCTTTAAAAGATGCATAAATACTTTAGTCAAGTTGGCAAAATTAATTACGAATCTCCGCAATAAATTTGACATGCCTTGCAAACACTCAAGGTGTCTAATATTACGTGGGGGAGACAATTGAAGTATTTCCTCAACCTTTAAGGGATCAACTCTTATACCGTCCCTCGACACGATGAACCCTAACAAGCGACCAACAGTCACGCAAAAGATGCACTTATGAGGATTTAAACGAACCTAGTAATGACGACATCTTTCAAACACTAACCTCAAATGGTATGGATGACGCACTCTCAAATGAGAATGAGAAGCAAGGTCATCCAAATACACTTTGATAATCATTTTGAGATCATGAAAAATTAAGGTCATAGCCTGCTGAAATGTAACTCTAGTGTTTTTAAGACCGAAAGGCATCTTCCGATATGCAAAAGTACCCCAAGGAAAAATAAATGCATTCTTATGTTGATCCTTGGGTTGATATGAATCTGATTATATTTGGAAAAACTGTCCATGAAGAAGAATACCTCGCTTCCTGCACACTCATCCAAAATATGATCAATAAATGGTGTGGGAAAATTATCCTTAGGACAAGAATGATTTAAATCATGGAAATCAGTGCATATACGTATCGCTCCCTGCTTCTTATCAACTAGAACGGGATTTGAAACCCACTCCGTCAGGGGAACATGACAGATAAAACAGGCTTTTAACAGTTTCTCTATCTCAACCTTAATGGAGGGTGATTTTCTAGGATTCACCACACGCAAACATTGTCGAACCAATTTCACATCCGGATAGGTCTTAATCTCATGTTCGATAATACGAGGGTCAATACCTGGCATTTCCTCATAGGACCAAGAAAAGATGTCATAAAACTCTTTAAAAAGCTCGGTATACTCCTTGATCTCATCAGGGGAACAAATTTCCCCAATGTAGACGTTCAAAACTTTGCTAGGAACACGAGAAATATTGACAGGAATAGTAGGTGATAAATTCACCATGTTCCCATCGGCCATATGACTAGGAGAGCTCAATGGAACCACGAGACTACCAATCTTCTCGCTAAGAATCTCCCTAAAGTCATCATGCTCCATATGGTCGAGTTCGAGAAGAAAATATGATGTAACTCTTCCCAAGGTGGCTCAACCCTAGACATGGCCTCAATAATGGCTTCATCCGATGGAAAAACATCATCAAGGAAATCATGTGCATGAGAGGACTCAACTGCCCATGCAAGAAGCACATACGGGTCCTCCTCCTCCATCTGCGAAGAGGAAGGACTAGGCTCTACAACTTGATCAAGATTTGCTTGATATGCTACCATCATTGTAGGCAACGGCACATCCATTTCGATAGGTGCAAATGAAGGACTCGGTGAAGGAAGAATCCAGGGATATTCCATATGTGTAGTGTAAAAAGACACTGAATTCAACGAGGATGAAGCCCCACCAAAACTAGATATAATCATAAGAACGGGTGCAGTACTGCTAAAGGTTCCCATAAGAGACGGATACATACCCACACCCACACTCCCAGTTGCCAGCTGAGAATGATCAATAATCAGGATGGAAGTTCCGATGATGCATTAACACTTGGATTATGGAATGACATCTAATTAATCATAATGATCTTTCCATGAAATGGAAAGCATACCACTCTAAAGAGAGAAGAGGCTATAGCTTCATTACTATACATCCAATTCCGGCCCAACAAAATATTGTAGTCAAGGGGTGCATCAACCACCTCAACCTCGATCACAATGGTCTTCCCTCCCAATTGGACCTTAAGAGAAGGAAGAATCACATGCAGCCAAAATGATCTACCATAAAAATATGTCAACATAGTAGTGAATTGATACAACTCGGGAGAACCCAAACCCTTCCAACATGACAAAGACATCACGAAAGCAGCAATGCCTTCATCAATAACAATGCATTTGACGGTCATATTAAGAAATTCTACATGAATTAAAAGAGACACGTAGTAAGGCAAGCGAGGCCATATTCCCATGGTTTCAAATTTGATAACGGAAGAAGAGTTATCATCATCAACCCCAAGAGAAGAAAGCAAGGATTTACTCTGCGGAGGACAAGCTTGAAGTACTTCAAGCGTGGACATCGCACAAGGAGTTTGGCCCAAATCCTTAACAAAGGAATAGTTCTGCATAGCTCAAGCATTAGGATTGTGCCCTGAACGCTTTATGACTCCCTTAGGAATGTGAGGTGCAACTTTAGGTTTATCTGTAGGTTTTTCGATACGCAAAGGGCTCTCAGGTGGAGCGGGTTCCTTTCCAAGATCCAGTTGTGACAAACCATAATCCTTCGCATCTCACAACCTTAGTAGCATGCACCATGTTGACGCAACCATGACCAGTATTGGCCTCCAGTGGATTTTGATGTCCACCCGATGCACAATGAGGATCAATGGACCTCGAGTTCATATTTTGATTGTTGGGTAAAGGATTAGTTAGCATGGATAAGCCCTGTGCTATGAACCTCAAGGCATCTTCCATATGAGGGCACAAGTGAGTGAGGTGGTCCTCCTTACATAACTTGCAAGGAAAATTTACCTTACATTTAGTATTCTTGTCCCCCCCAGCATTACGAGAGTTGTTGTCATTATAATTAGCATTTTCATTCTTATTCCTACCCTTACGATTATTTTTCCCCTCTTTCTTATTCATTCCAGGCTACTGGTTTCCCTTCTGGTCCGACAATTGCACGAAAATTACACTCACCGTTTGGGTAGGTTGATACAAAGTCATGGCTTGTCCCGAAGTGGATTTATTAATTGACAATTGGCTTGTTTCAGAACCGAATCCATAGGTTTGGTGCTTGTACAGCCCACAAGTCTGTCGGCATGTGGCCCAGACTTGATCTTGGGATCGAAACTAGATCACAGAGAGTTAGGTATAATCTCATACAAAATTATGGACAGAGCATAGATCAAATCCAACTCTTGTGCCCTAAATATTGCTTATTTCTCGTTTTGGACTCCATATGTAGAAACATCCTTCGTGATGGAAGATAAAAATGACTTGATGAACCATTCAACGAGAATTTCTAGTGGTATAAAGGCTTTAATCAACTACTTCTGTCTACACCACTCTTGAATATGATCCAAGATATGTGTAGCTTTGTCTTGTCGAAATGTCAACAAGAGTTCGGTACCAGCGTCGTAACGTACAGGTAGCTGAAAGTGATTAAGGAAATTCATGGCAAGGTCATCAAATAAAGCATATGCCCCACTTGGTAACCTTATATACCATTTTGTTGCAGGCCCGATGAGGGTGCATTGAAATAGCCTCAAACGGATTGAATCCTCATGTAACGAATTGGAAGAGCACCAAAGGTGAAAAGTAGTGACATGCTCACTAGGATCTTCTCCATCTTTACCCTCGAACTTGGGAATGTCTGAAGGAAGCTTGTTAGGAATTTCCGGCCAGGCCGGGTCATGAGATAGTGGATCATTCATAAGTCTCAAGAAGTCAGTTAAGTTCAACGTTGCGAGGAAAGGGAGCCTAGGTTGAGCCGGTCTATGCCATGGTCCTTGATAGTTCTAGTTCATGTAAGTCTGATTGCTATAAATACCATGGCCTTGGCCATAATAACCTCCTCCCATTTGACCCATATAGGGGTATATGGAAGCATTGTGATGTGGGGTACCTTGATTATGCGGTACTACAAATCCATAATTGGAAGAGTAAGTAGGTTGTTGATACCCGTATCCATAGGTTTGATAGTTCTGTCCATACTGCGGTCCATAAGACTGTCCATGAGAATATCCATAAGGTGTCCCATGGGATGTCCCATGAGAATGTCCATATTTAAGGACATGGGGAACTCCTTGAGATGGACCATAAGATGATCCAAAAACATGGATATGACCTCTTGACACAACAAGAGGTACTTGACTCTGAGATACTACTATGTGAGCAGTCGCAGTATGAACATGGCTAGTAGTGATATTCTGGCCCGAAGGACCACGTGAATGAGGGGGATGAAGGGTTGTTAAACATGCATTCAAAGGAGTATGGTTCAAGTACAAAGAGACATGTGAAGGAATATAAGTGGTGTTCCCAATGGTCACTCGTTTCGGTTCTGGTATCTGCATATGATTACTAACACTAGGTCTAGGATGAGCATGTGAGGTTGCTTCCACCGCTGGGATGGAAGGTGCAATGTGACTAGTGCTCCCAAAACTCTTTTCATGGAAAGGAATAGGAATTCCCCCAGGTGTAATTCTAGGTTCAAATTCTGACTCGACATGATGTGTCGGATCGGGTGCAGTGATATCCGACATGCCATAACAAACATGACTAGTGCTTGTGGTCATAATGAGTCTTGTCGCCTGGTAACCAATACCGATGACCTGTGAATGAAGGATCATAACCAAAATGTTAAGGTATTTTCGGTGAAGGATCATATATGGGAGTAGGATCTTCCACCCCAACATCGTGAGATGGAGAGGACATCTTTGGAATATCATCCTCATGATCTCCCATAGTGTGTGAATCAAAGTGAGAAGTAGTCTGCCCGAACTGTCTGTGTCTCTCTCCCAAAGGGGGAGGAGATGTGGAAGGAGAAAGTCCTGCTAAATGATGAGAACGGGGAGGCACCACGCCCAAATCCATAATGACTCAAAAAATAAAAAGACTCAAAAAATAAAAAGACTCAATCTAATTACACAAACCCTAGGAAAACTAGTGTGCATAGAGCATACACCTATAAAATGTAAATCCAAATCGCAAGCGAACAAGGGTAGGATATGTGAGCTCCTGAACGAAGTAGGTATGTCTCACCTAGGAGAGTCTTGAGACTCCCATACACAACAAGTGAAGGTTCATAACCAATTATAGTGGCCCTCAACTTCAACGCATATAGAGACTGTGTTGTCCGACCCCTACCTGTCTAGGACACCTGCAGAATAACCTCTGTGAAGTACCCCTTGATAACCTAGGTAAGGAAACTAAGTTCAACTCAATATAATCAATGCTCAGTCAAATAGTCACAGGAAGGATTGACCATATGGGCAGGGTAGCAAAGCCCAAAACTCTTAAAAGAGCCCCCATATACGAATACAATCCTGGAAATATCTCCGGTGCTACTCAGTTACAACCAGGGGTCATCCAAATCATAACCGCTCACACTACCTCATGCTTAACTCCCTTGTAAGAGGAGGATCCCGAGAAACACTAATTCTATAAAGGAATTTCACACTCTCACCTGGACAGACACATAAATGTTTCATTTAGTGGTCTTGGATAATTTACTCACAATGAACTATTCCAAGACCCTAAAACCTAGTCTTGTTGGTGCACCCTATAAAATAAAAGAGTGTAATTCATTTTATTATGCATTTATTTTAATTGGCTTATTTCTCAAAAGGGAAAATGGTCATGCAACTAATGATGTTATGATGCAACAAGAAGTAAAATGCACACCTAACAATCAATGCAAATGCACTGTTTCAAATGAAGAACAGGGTATGCTACTATGTGAAGTGAAATTTTTTCCTTCAAATGAATATGCAATCATTCCTATATGAAAATATGACTAATACTTTCCAAGTAAACATAATGCAAGAACCATGCAAATGAAAAAATGCAAACAATGGATAATGATGCAAAAAGAAAATGTTTTTGTATTTTTTGAATTAAATGAGATAAAAAGCAAAAGTATGACTCTACAAACCTTAGATTCTTCAAGCACTACCACATAGCACCCAAGAAAAGCACCAAGGAAAAACAAACCTAATGCACTAATCCCAAAACAAAAAGTAGAAAATGAAATGACAAGAACATTTTCAAAATTTTAAACTAAAAGCCATCTCTAGTCAGAAACAGGGGTGTATACAGACTCTAGAAGCATCCAAGAAGACTCAGCAATCATCCAAACTACCCAAAAACACTTAATATTCCCCAAAAAGGAAAAAATCATGGCATACGTGACTGTTTTCAGAAAATCCGCGTATATATGCGGCTATTCCAGGAAAAACCGTGTGTACACACGACTGTGAAGAAAAAACCCACGTATAGGAAGAAAAAGAGATAAAAAAGAAGGCAAACAGACAAGCTGAGACAAAATTTACTCCTATAAGACACTACTGGGCACACATGCCCCGAGACCCGACTCAAAAACAGAGAAATTAGATCAATTCAAGAACATTGAATGCCGAAAAACCCCCATAGGAAATGACTAGGAAATCCCCAGTATGGTCGCCAATTCTGTTATGGAGAAAACTTACTATGGCTTGGGGTGTACCACAACAGAAAAAGTAACGGTAGAAATCAATCCCTTCCCAATATGCAAGAGAAATAAAACATCTAACACTAAATGATCTTGAAACATACCTTATTCTGGATGGTTGATGTACATCCCCGTTGATATTTTCCAATCCCGCTTGTGTTAACAATTTGCTCTCTCAACAATCAGAAAACAAGACAAGCATGCTATATAATGGTTTTAGACCTACTCTAGCATATATAATCAATAATGTATAAGCAATTAAAAGAATCCATGGATTTGATATTCATTTAAATGCACATCATTGGATAGGAAAAGATATTTCTATTAATATAAATCAGAGATTACAAGAATGACAACCTCTGTCGGCACGTCTGCGAACCAGAGAAACTGAGTCCTCCACCTGGGCCTCCACCACCTCAATCCTCCATCTCTCGATAGCAATATCACAAGAAAATGCAAGCTTTGGAAGAACACCAAGTGCTCCAAGGGACAAAGAGATGTAGACTCAAGTATAAGCAAGCTACGACAACAATGGACTATAGTTATCTTGCTCTTTAATTCCTCTCCCTTCAATGTATCCAAAGGGTTCCTTATATAGTGCTTCAATGGGGTAATGGAAGGTCAAGTCTGAGTAATCTTGAGGCATATGGAAGGCCAAGAGACAAGTGACTCGGATCCACATCAAGGAAAAAGTCCAAAATATTTGGCCTTTTGCACCCATCCTGATGTACGTGGGTTTAAGGGTTATATCCACATGTATACGCGAGAAAGGGTTTAAAAGTCACGTATGGAAAATAACAGGTGTTTTTAGGGATGATATTGGAAACATCAAAGGTACAAAAATGGTCCATGGGGTCCAACGAGTCTACAGAGGGACAAGGACGGCGATAAATGTGTGATCTACCATGTGTGGTAAAATCAGCTGTAACACCTGAGAATTATGTCATGTGTTTTAACCTCTTGTATTGATTTTTAATTAAATTTGAATTGTTCCTTCACATGTGAAGTTTTAAATGCATTAATAGATTAAGTGTCATTGCTCATAATAATACAATTTGTCCTTTTAAGCATATGGTTATTAAAAGAATGTATACAATAGAATTTAGATCATCTTTATAAGTTTTTTGCTTATTCATGAATCATGTCTACCTTCTTGTAGTATTATTTTATCTTTTACAAATAGGATTTATTTATTTATAGATCATCATGTTTACTATAGCCTATAATTGGACATTTCTCAGTCTACATATTTTTGTAGAGATTAAGCTAGATTTGATTCCCTTTAGTTTCTTCACTTCATTTGAAATCCATTTTAACACTTCTCCTGCTCACGTCCCAATTAGAGTAAACCCTTATCCTCAAAATAATCAAGGAGAATGGAATTAGTGGCCATATATTAGTTGCATGTATAGTTTTTAGGAAACGTAATTAGTTGTTATAAATTCTTCTTTGTACAACCAATTCTTAAAAGTTGTTTATCAGTAAAATAGACCTTCTATAAAGAATAATTCATTGTGATCACAATGTCCATATCTTTGTCTTTTAGTAATTGTTTATATGTACAGTAGTATAATTTGATACCAATCTTCCCTAGTCCTCTATTTTTGTTATCTTAAGAAGTTGGTTTCTTAGGAGTTCAACTCAGTCTTTCATTTTGAAAGACCTCCCAATATTTTGTTTACTAAAAGTATTACCACAATACTCTCTACCTTCGCATATATTTTGTAACAACTCTAAGCCTGCCTACCCCGGTCTATAATTAAATATTAGGTAAATTATTCAATACAATATTTTTCCCAACAATGTGTTGGGTCCATTTATGTCCAGGATCAGCCAGGATGAAGTCTACCCCAAGGATCCTGGAATTCCCAAGATATGCAAACTAAAACCTTCACTATTCAATTCCCAAATACCAGTGGTGATGAGATTTAACTCATTTAAGCTTGTCAGTCTCTAATATGATGGTATTTATAAGTGAAAAGAAGTTTATGCAGTTCTGAAACCCAACTGGGTGGCATGAGGGTTTGCAGGAAGCAAACTATTCTTATGCACTACTCAAATGGGACAACTTCTAGGCTCCGAAATCACTTGAGCATGGTCATGGATTCTTAAAATCATGTACAGAAATTATTCATCAACATGTTAATGAACTATTAGAAAAAAAATGAAATAAATTCATGGTGAGATGCAGAGAAATCCTAGAGGGAGATAGTTGGTAGAGGAAAGTCAAGGAAAAAAAGAGAAAGATTAATTTTTTATGTGTCCTGTTTGATTTATGTACTTTGGAATACATGTACATCATTGGAATTAGGGATGCATGTACATTAACAAGCCATTAAGGGAAGAATTCTTTGCCACATTTTGTATTTAAACAATCAACTATCAATTCATGAATTATTTTATTCAATATTTTTTCTTGATTTTCGACTTGTTCATGTGATGACTTATGTCTTCTATTAATTGATAAATTACTACTAAAATATATATAATTAATTATAAAGTCAATCATTGAAAATTATTTTAATGGAACATGCAACATTGTGTTATGAAAGCATAATATTAATGGAACAAACTGATTTTACATAATCAATTCATTAATTAGTTTATTGCATATTTTCTCTTTATTTTTCACTTGTTCCTGTGATGATTTATGTCTTCCACAAATTGATCAATTATAATATTGAGATTTATATAATTATTTCTAAAGTCAATCATTGCATATTATTTTCATGGAACATGCAACATTGTGTTATGAAAGCAT
The DNA here is from genome assembly GCA_001517045.1 of Pseudotsuga menziesii. Taxonomy (NCBI): domain Eukaryota; kingdom Viridiplantae; phylum Streptophyta; class Pinopsida; order Pinales; family Pinaceae; genus Pseudotsuga; species Pseudotsuga menziesii. Next base: position 443,481 of record LPNX010927284.1, read on the forward strand.
AATATTAATGGAACAAACTATATTTACCTTTCAATAGTTCAGTGAACTCATTACATGGAAGTTAATTCTTTATCTAATTTAAATTTGTGATTTTTTTTCAATTCCAAGGGGTCATACCCATTGATCTAGATTATGATTGCAAGGGAAATATGTTCCAATGAAAAAAAAGTTAACAAAATAAGTAAAAAATATGTTTGAACAACCTTTGTCATGTAGAAGATGCTACACATGTCGTCAATATAAGCCTATTACATTTTCACAAATTAAGAGGAAGTCTAATAAATGCTACAAATTTCATTAATGCTACCATATTTCATCAAATGATAAGGCATGTTTTTTTCATTGAATATATCACGTGTCATTGTAAAAATATATCAGTGGTGAAATATGGATCTAAAATATGGTGAATGTGCATAAAGAAAAATACTCATGAAGGTCATATGCATAAAAAATATAGAAATTACCATATAAAGGAAAATACAAAAAGGGAACATATACAGGAACACATCATATTTTTGTTTGACATAGTCAAAGCTAGAACATATATAGATCATATTTATCCTTGATCAAAGACATGGGAGCATCTATGGGGTTACTCTCATATACAAATGAACATAATTTCCCTAGATTATAATATTTACACACTTCCCATGCATCATATTCTAAGGTAGGGGTACCCAATTATGCTTTGCAGTATGGATTTCATGCCCTCGAGAATAAGTCCAAAAATTGTTCTTGAATGATTTAGGGTGGAAATTTAAACTAGGCATAGAAAGACAACCATAATTCCGATCACAAAACCGTTTATTCTGTCGTTCACTTGAAGTCATGAATCCAACAAGTCAGCCTCACTTAACAATTACTTACCAGATATGACTTCTCTAGAAGAGTGTAATAACTCTAGTGTGACACAACTATGGGGATGTTTCCCTTCGATCAACAAGGAGGGTTAACCTTAACTCAATTATGGGGACTATTGCCATGACTTACAATGGAGGGTTAACCTCAATGACTTTACATGACTTGTTTACATTACAGATACTTCTTGATAGGAAAATCGGGGCACAATACATAATATATACAAATGAATACATTTCGAAGTTACAAATACATCAACACTCCCTCTTAACTAGGAAGGTATTCTCTAGACACAATTTATCAGCACAAGTCTTCTTATATGTATCATCTAGATCATCTTCAATGCATATTTCTCTTCAATTCATATTCATCGTCAAGTAATCTTCCTCAAGTATGGATCATCATTGGATCTAGATCATGACTGGATCATCATCAAATCTAGATCATCACTTGATCTGGAGCATCACTGGATCATCACTTGATCTAGAGTATCACTGGATCATCATCAAGTCTGGATCATCACTTGATATGGAGAATCACTAGATAATCATCAAGTCTAGATCATCACTTAATCTGGATCTTCACTAGATCATCATCAAGTCTGGATCATCACTTGATCTGGATCATCATTGGATCATCATTAAGTCTGCATCTTTACTTTATCTGAAGCATCACTTGATCTGGATCATCACTGCTTGATCATCATCAATTCTAGAGCATCACTTGATCTAGATCATCACTGGATCATCATCAAGTTTGGATCATCACTTGATCTGGATCATCACTCGGTCATCATCATGGGTGCTATCTCAATTCCACTCATCACAGGAAGTTCTATAGAGCCAACCCTTTTTCATGTTGGTTGTAGGCCTAGCCTTCATGTAGGTCTTCATTGTCTTCAGCACTGATATATGACAATGGAATGAACCATGTCAGAAAGGCCCTCCCAGCACTTACATCTGATCATGGGAGGAATAAATCTAAGACCCATGTCGAAAAGGCATGCCCAGTACTCACATGTGACAATGGGAGGAACACATCCAAAACCCATGTCACAAAGGCCCAGCAATCACATACGACTTCGTCTTGTCAGAAAGGCTCTGCACTTACATCCGACCTCATCTTTTCAGAAAGGCTCTGCACTTACATCCGACCTCATCATGTCAGAAAGGCTCTGCACTTACATTCGACCTCATCATGTCAGAAAGGATCTGCACTTACATCTGACCTCATCATGTTAGAAATGCACTACACTTACATCTGACCTCATCATGTTAGAAAGGATCTACACTTACATCCAACCTCATCATGTCAGAAAGGCATTTCACTTACATCCAATCATGTGGGAACACATCCCTCAATCACATCTGAATGGATCTGCACTGATCATGTGAGAACACATCCCACAATCACATTAGACTATCTCTGCACTGATCATGTGGTAACACAACCCATAATCACATCACAACATATCTGCACATATATCTGATCATGTGGGAACATATCCCTCAATCACATCAGAATGGCTCTACACTGATCATGTGGGAACACATCCCACAATCACATCAGAATATCTCTGCACTAATCATGTGGTAACACAACCCACAATCACATCAAAGCATGTCTGCACTTACATCTGACCATGTGAATCTCAGCCTTCCACCATGTCAGAAAGGACAATGGACACATCAATTCCCTTTGGAGGGAACCTCGATCTGGAGAACACCAACCTTCTCCTTGAAGTACTCAAACTTCACTCTGGACATTTCTAGCATAGAATCACATCAAGAATGATTAAGTCCAAGGATAACCTATGATATTTTCCAGGAACGATTACATCCGACGGCAACCTACAGGACCAATTACATCTGAGCAACTTACGAGCTTCGCCAGGATTTATGCTCAGACAACATGTCTCACCGGATATGATAGAACTCCCTCTTTTGAGAGATCTTGATCTGGATCACATACTATAGCTTCAATGCTCCTCTCTACATGATACAAAAATGCAAGTCAGATCAACCAAATCAAATATTAGTTTTCAAAAGAAACATACTACCTCCCAAATAGCAAGTGGAAACATTTTTTTCCTCGGACGTACTCAGTGCCACGCAAGACTGATTCCTGCTACACCAAGAAGTTCTCTTTCTATCAATGGCACTACCTTCCCAATCTGAATCCACATAACCATCCAGGTTAATCTTCAAATTCGTACCATACTTGAGCCCATACTCAACTGTACCCTTCAAGTATCTCACTACATGCTTTGCAACCATCAGGTGAACATGTCTCAATGTGTTCATAGCAAAGCAAATATCTAGTCTCGCATTAATCAAGTACATCAAGGAACAAATCATCTGACGATACATCATGGAATCAACTGACTCTGATGAAGCAACACTCAATAACTTTAGGCTTGATTCCATAGGTGTGGTCATGGCCTTGCAGTCCATCATCCTGAACCTCTTCAGGATCTCTACTACATACTTCCCTTGTCCCAGGGAGATTCCATCCACATTCTTCCACACCTCTATTCCTAGAAATTAGTGCATAATATTCAAGTCCTTCATCTTGAACTCAGCAGCAAGCCTCCTTCTTGCAACTTTAATGAGTTCCTCTTTCCTGCTAGGAACAAGTCATCGACATATAACAGGAGCATTGTAATATCCTGAATCTTGGACCTACCATTTATAGGCATGATCCTATTTATCATGATGATTATATTGATGTTTTATTTTTATATTGGGTCAAAGACCCCACTGCATATGAACATGATGATTTGCTTTGTATATTGGGCATAAGCCAATTGTTGATGATATATATGTATATATATATATATATATATATATGTTGGTTGTGTTGGGCGTGGACCCTGAAGCACATGATCGATGAGATGTTTTGTGTTGAGTGAGAGGCTCTGGAGCACATGAGTACTTACATTTGTGTTGAGCATAAAGCTATGGAACACATGAAAATATAATTGGAAAATGTTGAGCATAAGCTCTAGAGAATTCCATGTTGATGTTGAGCATAAGCTCTGGAGCATCGGATCCTTGGTAATTGTATCCCTAGGTGTATCGTACAAGTACATCCTATCATTTAGTGTTGAGCGAGAGCTTTGTAAATGAACTATGTTTGTAACTCCCTATCATAAGCATTGAGTATGGGATCTAGTAAGCACTAGGGGTTACTGAAAAGATTAAAATCACGTCTGAGTGAAAATGACTCGAGAATAATATTGATCTCCTCATACTTATTTTTAAGTGATTAAATGAAATTTCAAATTTATGTATTCTCATCAAGTACTGAAGAACTACCACGTTATACGAGGGAAATCCAACATGAAAGGATGTTTAAAGTTGCCTATCCTAGTAGACCTAAGCCATATATCTACTTGACCTTCATGAAGAAGTGTCATTAAGTGTAGGGATCATAATACATGATTCCCAAAGACAAATGCTAACAAGTATTATAATACTATGTATTTTATACATAGTATGTATAAAGAATTAATTATGATTAATTATATAATTGAATAAAGAAAGAAGAGAAGCTCCACCAATTATTATTTATTATTGAAGGTTTAATAAATAGTGAAATAGCTACGAAATATTAACTAGGAACTAGTTAAAAGTTCCTAAGTTAAGTATTGAAAAAATTACCCCAGTAATTAAAAAAGGGTTAAATCAAGAAAGCAAGGATTTCTTGATTTAACTGCCCCTTTTACTGAAAATATGTCTATAAAGACTCAAGCTAAGCAAATGCTCTGGGTTCTAATTTTTATCTAGGTGAATTATTATTCTACATGTTTTTTGCTCTCAAGTTCTTTCTTGGAGAACATTTCCTGCAAGGAAAAGATGATTGATTCAGAACTAATTACGAGTTAGGAAACCCTACCTTAGGAGCTCTAAGCTACTTGCATGTTGGAATCCAACTCGGGGGGATCCGTATTTAAACCAGGAATGGTTCTGGGTCATGGTTGGGTGGAACGTGGTAGTTCCCAAGTGATTTGGTCATCAAACAGAGGTCAAATATGCATTGAATTGTTAATGCTGGTTATTTAAGTGTGTAGGTGCAGCCATTGACAAAGCTTAAAATTCAGGTATGAAACCCTTGAAGGCATATTCTATTTCTTTCCTAAAGATTCATTATTGTTTATGTTAAGTAGTGGCTACAATGTAATTTCTAACCCTAATGGTTAAGTTTTATGGTTAACAATCTGCTAGGGTTTGTATTTGTAATTTACTAATCATAGGCTGGATAATTTTTATTATATGTTGTTTATGTTCAGGGTTTGTATCTTTCATAAATGTTCCTGTATTCACTAGGTTTTGATCTTAGAATTGTGTTTATACTTTGTTCTCTGTATTTAATACCTTGATGACATATTCCATTTGTCAACAGAGGCTTGCCCTAAGCTTTAAAGAAACTAGTTCAGTAGTAATTAATCAAAATATTAATTATGCTAACTAATAACAAGTATATATTATAAACTAGATCTACTAAGAACAGATTTCATATAATAAACAAGCTAATCAAATTATTAAAGACCTTCCAAGGTCTGTTTCACATAATCATTAAAACAAAATACTTTACATAACTGGAAACAAACATTATAATTAATCGAAGGGATATCGTGACCATCCATGTGGTCCTTATCAAGACTTTGCCATAAAACCTACAGTCTTAACATCTATAATAAAATACCATAAATCACATGCATTATATCTTTAAAGGTCCCATATAATATTCATCATAAACATCCACCTATAATTTTACCAAGTAAACAATTCATATAACTCTGTATTAATAAACAGAGGTCGTGGTATCGACCCTTATGGGTTACAAATATAATTCATAAGAAAAATTAAACTCCACATTAAAAACATCTCTATAGTTATTATTTAAACAATGAATCATTCCTCTTAAGAAGAAAACCCTATATTATGCCAACACAGGTCGCTACATTGAATCCCATGGATGTCTGTGACCTAAGGCGAACATAATAATAACCTTAACATAAATCGTTACTATATTCAAAATGCATAACAGATCCATAGCTTAATACATAGTATCCTTTCTATTATTACATATAAAATGTTTTACAATTTGGTATCGCCCAGGACCAAATCCTGAAGGTCGTATACCGAGTCACACCGACCACGGCCAAGTTTGAAAATCCAATCACACAGTAATAATCACACAGTCATGCTATAGTAACCAAAACAATATTGTGGATTTTCCATAACCCTGGCTGTTATAGCCATATCTTTTTAAATAACAAATTACACATTAAAATTCCAACTAAGCTATCGCAGTCGTTGGGAGAGGCACATGCCATCCATGGCATGGCATGCACCCACGCTGAACCATTAAAACCAAATTACAACACTCTGTATAATACACAGTTTCCATTAACGCTAACAAAAATATTACGGTGGTAAGCCAATGGGCTACAAAACCATTGCAATAATGGTGCATCCCATGGCATAATGCCCCAAGCTCTAGAATCTTTCCCAAACATAAATTACAAACAATATAAATTGAGTGTTGTGCATACTTCCAAAACACAAAATGTTACCATTATACACAGAGTAAAGTCTATAGGATTAAAGCCACAATCAAACCCAACAAGTCGACATTTTAAACACAACATTAAAATAACTACACAGTCCCGAATTTACACAGTATAATTTATTAAAAATGTTGAACGAAAATCGTATGCATCTTATACCAAAACACATTACAGTCTTCACATAAAATCCAACGCACAATATATTTACATAGTAAGGCACGAATCCTCTTTTACAACAGTCAACGTATTAATAATGTTAAATGGAAATCTGTGAGCTATGGAACCATTACAAGTAATGGTGCATCCATGCCTCAAGATTCCAAACCTCCCAATGAGAGTCAAAACCCAGATCAAGCTACATTAGAAACCTCAAACGCAGAGTCGACAAGTGCCATATAAAACCCCAACCCTGTAAATAATCCCAACTTAGAAATGCTCAGAACAAGAGGAAGCAAGTAAGATCTTGCTAGAATACTTACCATGGCCATGAAGTAGCAACCCCAAATCGAAAGCGTAGCTCTGTGCAAACCCTAGAGTGCCTCCATTTTCACCTACAATCAAATTAACGATGGCATGAGAATCATGACCATGCTATGGATAAAACAATGAAAAAATGTGTTTACATAGAGTCTGGTGGTTAGATTACCTGTAAATCGATGGAGGTCTCCTCCATTCTCCAACTATGCAGAAGCCACATGAAACACTAATGCAAGAACCACATAATGCACAAACAACGAATTCCCAAACCCTTTTCCAATCGTTTTCACAAACCCTGATGGCATTAATGGCACCAACTGGTGGCCATTAACACATTCATAAACACTCACCATAGTTTATGAATCATCGCTGTAATACATTCAACCAAGTCATAAGTTTAAACCATAATATTTCATGGTGCACACTATACCCTATAGTTTTGCCACCTTCTAATGTCAGCATAGACATAATACTAATGATATGGTATTTATACCATAGTCTCCCAACTTTAAAGTATGCGCAGACCTTAACACTATTGTATAGTATTTACAATGTCACCCCCTTAGCATCAAAGTATTATGTTATTACATGCCCTTTGCTAGTTAATATAGGTAGCATTTGTGCATAAGTCTTTAAGTCTAGGTTTTGTAGCATTTAGGAATCATGGAAAACATAGTATTCCATGATGCTCTCACTAGAGAGAATGACCTTATAGATTCAAGCTCGAAACCCAAGTAGACCTGCAAAATAGAAACAAGAGAAGTGTAATTATTAATTAAGAAGTAGATAATTAAAAATGGTAAGGACAGTAAGTTAATTCACAGCATCTAGTTAATTAACAAAGAAAGATAATTAACAAACATAGGGCTTACCTGAGTTGTAAAATGGAACAGTAATAAAAGTGCAACGTGGAACTCGAAGTATAACTAGGAACTGAATTGCTTCAAGTAACCAAATAATCCTGATGTCGCAAAAGTAACATGTAAGTCAATAAATAAGGTGCCTTTGTTCGAATGAACTAAGTAATCCTGTATAACAAAGAACAACCTTACCTCTCAGATCATCATGGGAGAACAAGTACCACCACTCCACCACTTTGTTCCCATCAACAAATTTAAGCTAGTTTTTATTAAATAAACAAAGTACACATGTGCAGGAGTAAAACAATGATCTATACAATTCATTAATTCATTGATAGTAATAACTAAGATGTATAAATAGTTTAAATAATAGAATTAAGACATAAGAAGTAAACAAACTAATAATCACTGAATGGATAAGAGATTAACAAGAAAGTATGGGAATTTTCTAAAGAGATTGAAAGTATAAGTAGCGCATGTAATTCCGAACAAGTAATAATGATCCCCTTTGGGTTAGTTTTCACTAGCCTATAATTTTTTTTTTCAATTTTTGGCGACATTACAAGTATCACTAGTCTTCCACCTTCAACCTTGAAGAAAAGGTTGGAATCCTCTTTACTCTCAGTAAAGACTAGAGTCATCAGTAAGTTGTCCATCCTGTTGTATCATGTCGAACCTCAGGATATTCTACAGTCGCTCCCTATGAAGTGGAGCACCATTCTCTCTCTTCCTTTCATACTCTATGCACTGAAACATTTTGTACTGGAGTGACAAGTGTTATCACTCAAAATATACCGAAGGTTGTGAAAGGCAATATTAAGGTAACAACAAAAACCACTTTTAGAAAGAAACTCGCTTTTCTTTCTAGATAGGGATCTCTCAGATATAAATTTAACAAGGCCAGATATTGGAGTCAATAATTTAAGTTAATATGCTGATGGTTGAAACAACACATATAACCATTGGAAAATGGAGTCAAAATAGATAAAGATACATACACAGAATTTCAACAAAGGCATGATAATCATTTAGTTATAGTCATTCATTGATATTCATGTGATAGGAGAGAAACATGAACAGTCCATCAATATAGAGCATCACAAGATGAATTACATATCAAATTTAGAGGAAACATTTGTGAATATCTGAAACAATAGTCAGAGCATAACATGTATGAATTCTGAAACTATTAAACACTATGTTCAGATATGAAAAGAAACATAATGGAAGGTAAACACTTAGAAAAAATTCACAAGGAAGGAAGGCACAGACTGTAACAAAAACAACACATGAATCTTTGAAGATCAGCTAGCATTCAGCTCTGTAATTTCATTCAAAATATAAGTTCTCACAAAAACATCAGTCCAAACTTGTGGGTTTCAACCCCCAATACATCAAATAAATTCAAATATATACAAAAATAGTTTCTTCCCAAGAAGATCAATAGCCAACTAATTTGTTAATCATAAGTTTTTTCTAACCATATCCCTAATAACTAGGAATAATAATTACATGCTTCTGATTGAAATAATAGATTGCTTGATTATAGCAAACTCTGTAACTACAAGGCATCACGAACAAACAACTTCTCGAACTGTAACACCTGTCTTCATGAATGTAGTATGTATTTGGTCTTCCCAAATTTCTCCATGATCTTCCATTGTTCCACATTTGGAGTGTCGTATTCTGTCATCTCTCTTATTGACACCTCCAAATCCACATAAGCTTCATAAGACACGGCTAGTAATTCTTTTTTAATAATTAAAAACCTGTCCAATATCTCAAAGTCTTTCGTCAACTTTTCCACAATAAACTTTCATGTTAACCCTTTGACTAAATCTTCAAATTTGGAATGATCCATGCGATTTTGTACCAATAAGTTGTGATATTGTTCCTAGGAAAACAACCGTCCTTCATCGTCCCAAAAAGAAGGGAGACCACCATCAAATAAATATTTAAAAACAGTCCTGAAATCCTTTATTTGAGAAGACATTTTATTCGCCTTATCCTGCACCACTTTCATGAATTGATGTTTATTGATAAACTTCTTCACCCATAACACAATTGCTACCATGTCTTTGATCCCAATGTCCTGCAAATTTTGATATGTTAAAGAATTCAAGAAATTCACAGCATTGTGAGCAGTATTCAAAGGATTCATTTCCATAGTTTCATTGGCCAATTTCAATCTTTGAGTAGCCAAATTTACCAGTCCGCTTTTATCATCAATAAAATTTAAATAATGCCTGAATTAGAGGAAATTTGGGGTCTAAAATGGGCCTTATAAAAAACTGTGCCATGGATGAGCTAGATTGAGTTGAATTTTTAAACCATTAGAATTTCAATATCTTTGGTCACTTAATGGTTGAGTTGGACACATAATGGTTTGGTGTTGTATTTTTATTTGACAATAGCTAACTCCATATCAACCTCACCTTGATTAAGTTCTTGAAAATATCACCTCGAAATAAGATAAATAAACTTTAACTAATAAATATAGAATATTTTATTTGATCACTACTTCCAACTCCTCTAAAACATAACCTTCGCATTAATTAAAATTGTAGTGGAAGCATTTTGAAATACTAAAAACATTTGTTAATCAATTTTTTAAAAAGAAAACTAAATAATATTTAATTTTAAATAGACTTATCTTGAAATACTAAATAAAAGATATTTAGTATTTTTAATATTATTAAATAATATTTAAAAATAAATATATTTAATTATTACATCCAAAAATAAATAAAACATTTAAATACTAACAAAATAAAAAATAAAAACTATTTTTAATGTTACTAAAATTATAATAAAATTTGATTTTACTTTTTTTCTCTCTTACCTACCTACCCATTAAACCACAATTTTTTTTTATATTAGTATAAAAAATAATATGAATATACATAGTTTATTGTTTTTTATTTTATGTGATGTAATATTTTTTATATGAATTAATATAAAATTTATATTAAAAAATAATAGTGATTTTTATATTTTTTTTAATACTATTATAATTATATTTTTTATTATAAATGAATATATTTGAGTTTTACATTTATTAAATATATAAAAAGTAGTGGTCTATTCATTTAAAAAAATAATAATATAAAATTCAAAAGTTTCCTATCATTTATTATGTGTGCACAAGAATCTAAATATTTGATTAATATTTTTAACCAATATCTCTTAACTCTACGTTAACTCAATATAGTTGTCAACTACCATTAATTAGATGATTTAGGTTGACTTTCATTAGATTTTCATTAGATTTAATGTGACATGGCATATTTGTAGTGTGATGTGGCTTTTTTTATTATTTTCCTTAGGAGGCCCATTTTAGACCCCAAATTTCCTCTAATGCGGAACAGAGCTATGAATATATTCATGTTTATCCTTCTTTACGAACCAAAAGCATTGCACCATCTTGTACATTTGATTTTGACCAATATTTTTCTCTCGACGCTCATGACGTTAAAGGTCATGCCTGTGAACCTCATGAAACCTGAGTTACTAGCATATCTATTGCGCCTAACCTGGTCTCTCCCAGTCTTCCAAGCCGGTACAAACCACTACAATTGCCTCCTATCCTCCATGATTTTCTTGCAAAAAATTACAAGTACCTCCCCAAATTTGATGGAGAATCCAAATACTTCACTGCTGAGAAAGATTTACAAGTCTTTGAATATTTCTCTTGACCTTTTTGAGATAGAAAATGATGATGTTTACATGAGGACTTTTGCCTAGTCTTTGCAAGGAAATTCTAAAGAATGGTTCAGACACTTGCATCCTAAGTCCATCAATACCTGGGAAGAGTTTTCTTGCACCTTTTTAAAGTTTTGGGGTAGGAGAATGCCACTGGATCAAATAGTTTCAGAATTTTATTCCCTGAAGAGGCATGAGGGTGAGGCCATATCTAGTTTTAACAAACGATTTGCAAGCTTTTATTATAACATGCCTAAGGAGGTCCAACCTCTCGAGAATGCTTCTAAGATCTATTATGCAGCCACGTTTCCCCCTGAGTTGTCCTTGCTTCTTTTGGAAAGAAAATTAGCCACTCTACAACATATGTTTACTGATTGTTTGGAGGTTGAGAAAAACGTTAAAAGATCCCAAAGATTGTCAGGACAAGACAGTGGTGGTGAAATAAAAGATACTTTAAAATTTTTTGGGCCCTACAAATAGAAGGGGAGAGTCCCTATTTAGCTAAAGATTTCACTTGCTATACAGGAAGATGATCAGCTTGATATAGAAACAGATGGTTTTGCAGGCCTGTTTTCTGAAGGTTGCGATTTGCTCAGCACTGGGTCTGTTAATGATGATTTTAGAAGGGATTTCGGTGTACCTGTGTATGATGAGTATGAGGAGGAGTATCTAGAGGCTATACCTGAAGAGCCGGTTATAGAACCAAGTTCTGCTAATGGAGAAAATCAAGCTGTGATCCAAAGTCAGAAGGTTGAGACAGGAAATGATGGTGAATGTGTTGAAGGTGATAGCATACCATTTTGTTATTCCTCTTTTTAATTAATATGACACATGATTAAAGGCTCTAAGTAGAAATAGAAGTTAGAGGGTACGGTGCATTCCATAAACTTATGCGGAAGAGAAGGTGATAAAGAGGAACAGTCATGCAATCCCTCTCTGTTTATTGATATGTCAGGAATTCGTGATGAGGTGTTGAGTCACGAAGGAGGTAGAAGCCCTCAAATAAATACATTTTTTAATTTTCTACCTTCAGGAATATCACCCCATAAAGGAGGAATATGCCTACTCGGTTTTGTTAAAGAAAAGGAGGACGTTCATGCTGAGGCACATGAAGAAAGTGAAGCTCTAGTTTCATAAATTTTGAGCAAAAGGATGGATGTTTTATGGGAGAAAGATTCTATGGGCCCTTTTCTAGGATATTCCAAGTATCATCCTGACAGATCACTAGAGGAAGGGAGTCCTAGACAGCTTTCCCATGAACAGATGACAGGATATACTAGAGGTTGCTATGTTTTCTATGACCCCATAGCATAATACATGGAAATGTTGGGTAATGGTAAATATTGGTGACATCTCTACTGTAAAGATCAGTTTATTTTATATAGCCTTCTTCCATTTTCTATTTCACTCCTATTCATCAGGAACGAAAAGAGAACAAAACTATTAGGAAAGCTGCTTGATTGGATTCATTGGAAGTCTAATTTCACTTAATCGGACTTATGCACTAAATTAGGTAGAGTAGGTAGGAACAAATAATCTTAGAAATCATCGAGCATTTCCTTCATTGCTATTTTAGTTTGTTTTCATTTTCAGTTCTAAGCACAGGTTTGCAATCACAATTTTTCTCATTTTCAGAATATGGCCAAGAGCATGGTTTGCAGAGTGACATAACTTCCCTAAAGCAGTAGCTCAGAGCATAATGGAGGCTTCGAAGGAAAGATTGGGGACGACCCAATGGATTTGGAACTTGGTCTACGGGAGTTCTTTTCTACCTAGCTAGGAGGATATAATCCCTCATGGAGCCAACTATTAGCACTCCATTTGAAACAGTCGATTTATGGGCCTGACAGAGTTCGAAAAGGGTCCTATTAATTTGAACATTATGTGAGAACCCTTTAGACTATCAGAGGCACATTTTCCATGTTTTGAGACCGTCATATATTGAAGAGAGCTCAATCTACAATGGTAGATTCCTCCAGAGGTGAAGACTTGTAGTCGCGACAATGATAGAGAAAGGCATCGTAGACCAATGATCCGGGAGCACAAGGAAGAGGAGCAATGATAGAGCATGTTTTTGGGAAAAAGACATGAAAGAATGGTCAAAGTTTGGCATTCATAGAGTCTATTAAAAATGGAAAACAATGAAGGTCCAATATCAAGGCGAAGCCCAATCGACGGCCCGAAGCGATTTTGCTCAGAAAACATGCTTGATAGAAGGAACTTTCCCAAATCATGAAATAGGTTAAAAGGTGGAAGTATTTGATGACAGGGATGAAAGCAGAAGCGGATCTATAGCCCCACCTGATTTAACAAGCCAAACTTGTGTGGAGGAAGTTGTGATTCCAAATCATGAAAAGTGGTACTGGCTACAAAGAATCAATGATCATGACAAGACTAGAGGTATATCTACGGCTGTGGCTCTTTTCGCGATATGAACTAGCGCGGACAATGTCAAGATCCTGATTCACGAAGAGGTGATAGGACCCACTCATATCGACGGTTGCATGGGAAGGCCAGTCTCAATCAATGGGTAATAACACTCCATGATCTAAAGCCGCTTGTTGTATCAAGAGAAGAGAAGTTGTATGCAGAAAGGTATATCTGAAATGGTCTGAATCGGCAACTAACCGTTAGTAGGAAACATAGGGATCGCTTTCACATACCATGATAAATAAAACTCTGCGTTGTTAGTCTGCGTTACTATGCACTATAGCTCCATGATGTTTATTCACATTTGTAAATCGTGGCAATAGTTCAATCTCTAGACTGTTAATGTTTGATTGCAACTGGAAATAGTTTTTAGGTTTGCTTCGGGGAGGAATCTCAGCACTGAAATAGTATAAATACACTCCCGATAGAGAGAGATAGGGGTTGGTTGGGAAACTTGCAAGGAATGAGGCTCTTCATTGTAAATAGTCTTTGATTTCTGTGTTATGAATAAATTTGTAGAGGAAGGATTGTCTTTCAAGATAGAGATTCCTGTGTCGTTTCTTCTTTAAATATGTAATCTCTTTACATGAAATGTTCATCTCATTTTTATTCCAGTTTGTTAATTTCTTTCATGTCTGAAATGAGTGTATAATAGTTTGGAATTCATACATGCTATGCTCCATATGTTGTTTCAGATATTCATTTAATTTTTCTTCTAAAGTTATGCAGAATTCATCCTGTAGATGCTCTATGTGATGGATTGTTCCCTCTCATCTACTAATCACCCGCTGCATATCTCCTGATTGCAAGATCGACAGCTATCTTGCCTCTGTTTTTAAATTTATGCCATTCTTTACCTCCTACAATGTGTTCCCTACCTGGACCTTCGACTCCATTTTCCAATGGTTCCTTACTCTAATAGTCCCACCTACATCTTACATCAATGCACCTGCTCCATTCAGGAGTTTGGCCTCCTGACCATTCTTGATCGAATATCCCACATGAAGTAAACCTGAAAATGAGAGAGAGATCCCTCTCTAACTGCATAGGGCCAGGGGCGCAGTCTAAAGAGGTTCTGCTGTTGTTCGGGAAAGAACCCTTTTTCTCCCAACCTATGGGATCAACCCTAGCACTAACACATCTCGATGCCATAAACTTGCAAAAATAACATTAAGAAAAACTAGTTGTGAAGTGAATTGAAAGCTAACAAGGAACTTCCATTGGAAGTGTGTACATTACTATGGAATCAGTAGGTTCATTGTCATGGACACCCACTCTTTCTAAGGAAGAGATTCGTTTGGTGTAGACAATAGGCTTATCTATATTTGGACTACGTGGAGATACAAACCAAAGAGGTGGTGCATGGATTGGGGATGACATCTGCAGTCATGACATGTTACCATAGTTAGACATGGACATGAATGGATGGAATAATATGTACTGAAGAACTGAAATGTTGTAATATACTTACCTCTTCTTGGGACATATGTCCCCCATTGGAGGGGTCACTGCCAACAATTTCTTGCCCCTCTACAGAATTAGATAGCACCTGCAAGTTTAAAAATCATAAATATTTGCAATCTAGAAAGTATTGTACAGTAATAAATTTAAATAATTTGAACAAGATTCAGTCATTACCATGTACAATACTTTCTAGATTGCAAATATTTATGATAAGATTCAGTCATTACCATGTACAAACATTCTTGAGGTAATCATAAAATACACCTAGTGGGAATTCATTGAGATCATTGTCTCGAACATTATGTTCAAAATGGGGTTCCTGCAACTTCAAAAATTGTAAATTTTAGGCCATTTAACAAATTAATTAACTAACAAATGTATTAAAAAATGAGATGTATTAAAAAAATGAAAGATGTTGAAATATTACCTCGGTGTTGGTTATTTGAGACTCAGATACAACAACATTGGGTGCACTACCAACCCCCTTAGAGGCATCAAGCCCCTACAAGAGTAAAAATTACATATATTAAGAATATTTTAATATCTCTACAATATGGAAAAATTAAATTGAACAACAATATATTTTTTTACAATGTCCTCACCTGATTACCAATCATCGTAGAGGTACCATGTGTTTTTCCATGACCATAGCAATATTGACCACACCGTATGCACATGTGTGGATCTCTCTAGGGCACATGGGATGTCGGTATATCCCCACAAATATATGGTCCTCTACCACTGGAAGTTGGTGGTTGTACCCAACATAGGATGAGGGCCCTACCTACTCAATAGTTTTGGTGTGCCGAGAAATCATATCATCTAGCATAAGAAATTCCTCGTGTGTCTGCGTAATGATATCATTTGCAGGAGGGATTTCTGGCATTAGTAGCTGGGCATGGGGTGGAGATATCTATCGATTGGATTCTCTATCCCTAGAATTGGGTTGGTTTTGGCGAATCCCCCTACCAGCTCCCTGAAGCCCCAACATGTCAAAATAGTTGACATGTTTTCCCATTACAAACTCAGCATAAAGTTACCGAAGGAAGTACATCAGTACTTCCCTCTTGTTATGAGAGGGAATATCAAAAACCATGTCCCATCTGTCCATCCAATGTTCTCTAATGGGTTGACAAATGCACCACTCAATCGAAATACATGGTCTTATCCTCTCTAGAATGTCATCCATCCTAGGAACTCTAAATAGTGTATATATATATGTTATTTTGTGCTTCTTAATATCGTTGTAGCTCAAACCATCAACATATTCTTGTCTGTTTCTCTCTCTGTAGTATGCTATGTTATACAAAGCATCATTTGATCTACTGATCATATCCACTATGGTCTGCAATGATGCTGGAAAGGAGCGAAAAAGACTCTAAGCAATGAAAAGTGTAAAACTAATGTACAAAAAATAACAACATAAACTATTTATGATTTAAATTTTAAAATTGATCTCAAATTTTACAGTAAATATTAAACATTTAACATTTTTTCATCTTACATTTATTTGGTAAATTTGTATTAATTCCAATTTCTAGATGCATGTACATAAATTGTCCTATATGCATATGTTTATTGGGAATCTCCTCTAGATTATTTAAAGGCTTGGATTATGAAGTTTTGTCAAAATTGTGAGGTGTTGACTAATGCCCTTGCAGGACCAACTCCCATATTGCGGCTAGAGGGAAGGGCTAGAGCCTAGAAGATGTCGCAAAAGGTGTTATTGATGAATAAAATCCCAATATAGGAAATGGTTTTGATATATATGTAATTATTTGTTGTAGCGTGAATTTTTTTGGACTCCAAATTCCATTCAACATCTTTGTTTATATGTAATTTGGGCCATGTATGGATTCCACTTGATGTTATTTTAGTTGTATGCACTCTTTCTATATTCCCATGAGAGACTTTGCATAATTGTGTATGGTGTCTTTTATGGTTGCAAGGTTTCCACTAGACTTTATCATGTGTGATAGTATGTGATTGGCATTTAATCAAACACATCAACCCCCCTAAGTATCTTGATGTTCGTAGAGCCTATTGTTGAACTCAGTTGTCTTGACGTTAACCAAAGTGTACCCTTCAGGAAAGAGGAAATATTTGTTAAGCACGGGAAGCTTCTATACCTTATTTTAACACTTAGATTAGGAAGTTTCATAAAAAATATAAGGTCTTTATTAATGTTCTTGGATTACCACCTTCGATATTTCAGATCGATGCAAGGGATTTACCATGTTTGTTTATGTATTTTAGGGAAGATATGAATTCTATTTGATTTTTTGTTGTTGTGTGCAACCTTGCAATATACTTGACAAACTTTACATATTCGTAAATTATTGTTTGGATTCACAAGGGTGCTTGTGAATATACATACGCAAATAGTGAAATTGATTTGTTTTATTATTATTAAATTGAGGTTTTTCTTTACATTGGGCTTGTAAATTTCTTATGCAAACTTGCAATATTCTAGAGAAACTTTGCATATTTGTTAATTTTATGAGTAAATTTGGGTTTTGGTTTACATTGGGCATGTAAATTTCTTATGCAAGCTTGCAATATACTCAAACTTTGCATATTTGTGAATTTTGGTATGGATTCACAAGGATGCTTCTGAATATGCATATGCAAATACTGAAATTGATTTTTTTTTTATGACTAAATTGGGGTTTTCATTTCCATTGGGCATGTAAACTTCTTTATGGGCATATAAATTTAAAAAAATTGGTTTCAATTCATATTAGGGCATAGAAATGATTGAAAATAGGGAAATTAGCATGAGATGATTTGGAGTAAATACCTCACAATGAAGAGATTAATCCCCAATGTGGGTTTTGTTGGCCTTTTATCACCCAAAACACGTTCACCCTAGCTCTTTTTTCTCCACCCGAACACGTTGTTGTTCGTGGTAGTGGAAGGGCTTGGCGTGTTTTAAGCATAAAACAAGTTTTACATAGCACAAGTGCTTTCTTGTACACTGTACACTACAATGTGTGCACGTTGTACTTAACTATCCTAATTGGCAAGCATGTTGTTAAGATTGAGACTAGGCTTGGCAGGGTCGGCACAGCTTGGGATGTATTTTGTTTTATGGATCTTGAATGATTGGCTTCACTCTACCATTGCATATAAAAGGTCCTTCAACTTTGTGCACTCACCCATAAACATAATCTCATTAATCAAATTGTTTCCAAACTTTTATAATAATTTTAAATTAGATAAATTAAAATAAAATTATGCTATCAATTTTATATATGATATTAACACGAATTTCAATAAATAAATTATAAACAAATATATTTATTTATACATTATGTTTTTACATAATTAAACATATTAATTTAAATTTTCATTATACTATATTCATTTCGCATAATAAAAATTAAATTTTAATTGTGGATGAGAAAAACAACCCAATATGGAGGAGATGTTGTAATGTTCGTAACTAACAAAATACTAATAATAAAAAATATTAATTATCCTCAAAAAAATGTTGGCCCAATGCCTCCTAAACAACTCATGGTTTTATTGTACATTTTTTAGGAGGGCCTTTCAAATGGTTTTAAAACCATGTGCAAGGCCTCCTAAATAACCCATGGTTTTATTGTACATGGTTTAGGAGGGACTTACACATAGTTTTAAAACCATGTGGAAGGGCCTCCTAAACAACCCATTAGCCTAAAATTTGGATATAGGTTGGTTAAAAGAAAATAAATATGTTAATCTAAATTGTCCATTACACAAACAACAATAAATATCAAATTAAATACCTTGAATTACATAAATCTATAACACAACCATGTAAGTTTTGATTTATATACAAAAATAAATGACATAAAAGAAGATAATACACATAAGTCTGACTTATTTTATGCAGAAATAAAACCCATAGCCATGTTTCTCAATACCATTAAAACTGTATTTGGAAATCTTATTCCATTTAGTTTCATGTCACGCCCAGGACCTCCTAAATAACCCGTGGTTTTAAAAGTATGTGTTAAAACCATGGCTTTAAAACGATTTTCAATACTACAAAAAAATATTATATCCCTACAGAATCTTAGTAGAGCCTAAAATTTGGATATAGATTAGTTAAAAGAAAATCAATATGTTAATCTAAATTTTCCATTACACAAATAACAATAAATAACAAATTAAATATTTTGAATAAAATAAAACTACAACACAACCATCCAAGTTTTGATTTATATAAAAAATAAATGACATAAAAGAAGATAATACAGATCAGCTTGACTCATTATATGCAATCCAAACAACATTTCCTCATAAATATAAATAAACACTAGACTCACCAAACCGTGCTTTGTAACACAAAATAATCTAAAAAGCCATAGCCATCTTTCTCAATACCATTAGTTTGGAAAGCTTATTTTGTTCACTTTCATGTGAGGCCTTGCACACGGTTTTAAAACCAGGTTCAAGGACCTTCTAAAGAATCCATGGTTTTAAAAGAATGTGTTAAAAGCATGGCTTTAAAACCATTTTCAATCTTAATTCAATAAATTTTATCCCTCTCTGCACTTGATAAAACCTCAAATTTGGATCTAAGTTGGTTAAAAGAAAATCAATATGTTAATCTAAATTGTCTATTACACAAACAACAATAAATATGAAATTAAATACTTTGAATTACATCAAAATTGTAACACAGCGATGTAAGTTTTCATTTATTTAAAAAATTAATGACACAAATGAAGATAATACACATTTCCTCCCGAATATAAATAAATAGTAGACACATCAAGCCCTATTTTGTAACACAATATGATCTAAAATAAAATCCATAGCTATCTTCCTCAATACCATTACAACTTTATTTAGAAAGCTTATTCCTTTTACTTTAATGTGAGGCCTTGCCCATGGTTTTAAAACCATGTGTAAGGAACTCTTAAACAACCCGTGGTTTTAAAAGCATGTGTTAAAACCATGGCTTTAAAACCTTTTTCAATCCTAGATCTATATATTTGATTCCTCTCCTCATAACCATCTAGGTTTTCATTTATATAAAAAATAAATAACATAAAAAAAAATAATACACATAACCTTGACTTATTATATACAATACAATCAACATTTCCTCATAAATATAAATAAAGAGTGAGTGAGTAATGCGCTTACCGGGCAGTATAGTTAACTCTGGTCAATTACGCTTAATCCAAGTAAGACGACCTTATTTATCCTATCTAGAACGAGTTACTCATTATGGCGTCATGCCACTATAACGAGGCTTATGTATTTGCTTTTATCCTACTTCCTATCGCCAAAGGTTGTTAGAGCAGCCTCCATCTCGCTAAACCTCAAAGCCAAGGACCCGGAGGTCCGACGGAAGTGTCATTTTGCTCTTGGAATTCGTTGACTGAGCAGTTTTAGCAGTCGATTCTTATGCTTAACCCATAACCATATCCAGTTGTTGATCCAGCAGTTCACGAATTTTTGTAACACAATATGATCTAAAATAAAACCCATAACCATCTTTCTCAATACCATTACAACTGTAATTGGAAAGCTTATTCTGTTTACTCCTTGGGTTAAAGGCATGCTATGATAATAAAAAAAATAACCAAACCATTTACATTTTTTCATGAGAACTATTTATCATAAAAATAGTCCTTTCAAACTATCAAAAATGGATCTGCGTTGGTTAAAAGAAAATCAATATTTTAATTTAAATTGTCCTTTCAAACTATCAAAATGGATCTACGTTGGTTAAAAGAAAATCAATATTTTAATCTAAATTGTCCATTATAGGAACAACAATAAATATCAAATTAAATACTTTAAATTATATAAAATTATAGCACAACCCTCTAAGTTTTCATTTATATAAAAAATAAATGACATAAAAAAGATAGTACACATACGCTTGAATCATTATATGCAATAGAAACAAAATTCCCTCATAAATATAAATAAAATATAAAGAAACACTAGACCCACCAAGCTTTGTTTTGTAATAGAATATAATCTAAATTAAAACCTATAGCTATCTTGCTCAATACCATTACAATTGTATTTGGAAAGCTTATTTTGTTTACTTTTATGTGAGGCTTTGCACATGGTTTTAAAACATTGTGCAAGGACCTCCTTAACAACTCATGGTTTTAAAGGCATGTGTTAAAACCATGGCTTTAAAACCATTTTCAATCTTAAATCAATAAGTTGTATCCCTCTAAGCTTGATAAAACCTAAAATTTGGATCTAGGTTGATTAAAAGAAAATCAATATGTTAATCTAAATTGTCCATTACACAAACAACAATAAATATGAAATTAAATACTTTGAATTACATAAAACTGTAACACAACGATCAAAAAATAAATGACACAAAGGAAAATAATACACATAAGCTTCACTTATTATATGCAATATAATCAACATTTCCTCATGAATATAAATAAACAGTAGATACATGAAGCCCTGTTTTGTAACACAATATGATATAAAATAAAATCCATAGTTATCTTGTTCAATACCATTACAACAGTATTTGGAAAGCTTAATTCCGCTTACTTGGCATTTAATCAAACACATCAACCCCTCTAAGTATCTTGATGTTAGTAGAGTCTATTGTTGAACTCTGTTGTTTTTACCTTAACCAAAATGTACCCTTCACTCAAGGGGAAATATTTGTTAAGCACGGGAAGCTTCTATACCTTATTTTACCAATTGGATTAGGAAGTTTCATCAAAACTATAAGGTGTTTATTAATGTTATTGGATTACCAACTTCGATATTTGAGATAGATGAATGGGATTTACCATGTTTGTTTATATATTTTAGGGAAGATATGAACTCTACTTGATTTTTTTTAGTTGTATGCAACCTTGCAATATACTTTTGCATATTTGTCAATTTTTGTTTGGATTCACAACGATGCTTGTGAATATACATATCCAAATAGTGAAACTGATTTGTTTTTTTATGAGTAAATTGGGGTTTTGCTTTACATTGGGCATGCAAATTTGTTATGCAAACTTGCAATATTCTCGAGCAACTTTGCATATTTGTTAATTTTATGAGTAAATTGAGGTTTTGGTTTATATTGGGCATGTAAATTTCTTTTGGGAACTTGAAATATACTCAAACTTTGCATATTTGTGAATTTTGGTATGGATTCATAAGGATGCTTGTGAATATGCATATGCAAAGACTTAAATTGATTTGTTTTTTAGGAGTAAATTGGAGTTTTGGTTTCCATTGGGCATGTAAATTTATTATGCAACCTTGCAATATACTTGAGAAAGTTTCCATATTTGTTAATTTTGGTTTGGATTCACAACTATGCTTGTGAATATACATATGCAAATAGTCAAAAGAATTTGTTTTTTATGAGTTAATTGGGGTTTTGGTTTCCATTGGGCATGTAAATTTCTTTATGGGCATATAAATTTAAAAAAAATTGGTTTCAATTGATATTAGGGCATAGAAATTATTGAAAATAGGGAAATTAGCATGAGAGGATTTAGAGTAAATAACTCACAAGGAAGAGATTGATCCCCAAGGTGGATTTTGTTGGCCTTTTATCACCCAAAACATGTTCAACCTAGCTCATTTTGCTCGGCAGAACACGTTGTTGTGCATGGTAGTGGAGAAAATGAAGGGCTTGGCCTATTTTAAGCATAAAACAATTTTTACATAACGAGTGCTTTTTTGTACACTATAACATGTGCACATTTTTGTACACTACAACATGTGCACATTGTACTTAACTATCCTAATTAGAAAGCATGTTATCGAGATTGAGACTAGGCTTGGGAGGTCCGCATGGATCTTGAATGATTGGCTTCACTCTACCATTACATCTAAAAGGTCCTTCAGCTTTGTGCACTCACCCATAAACATTATCTCATTAATCAAATTGTTTCCAAACTTTTATAATAATTTTAAATTAGATAAATTAAAATAAAATTATGCTATCAATTTTATATATTATATGAACACGAATTTCAATAAATAATTTATAAAGAAATATATTTATTTATACATTATGTTTTTACATAAATAAACATATTAACTTAAGGAGAGGCCCTCTACAACAGAGTATGGAGGAGATGTTTTAATGTCCCTACCTAACAAAATAAAAAATAAAATAAAAAATAATTATCCTCAAAAAAATGTTGGCCGAAGGCCTCCTAAGCAACTCATTGTTTTATTGTACCTTGCTTAAAAGGGCCTTGCAAATGGTTTTAAAACCATGTGCAAGGCCTCCTAAATAACTCATGGTTTTATTGTACATTGTTTACGAGGGACTTGCACATGGTTTTAAAATCATGTGGAAGGGCCTCCTAAACAACCCGTTAGCCTAAAATTTGGATCTAGGTTGGTTAAAAGAAAATCAATATGTTAATCTAAATTGTCCATTACACAAACAACAATAAATATCAAATTAAATACTTTGAATTACATAAAACTCCAACACAACCATCTAAGTTTTCATTTATATAAAACATAAATGACATAAAAGCAGATAATACACATAAGCTTGACTCATTTTATGCAATATGATCTAAAATAAAACCCATAGCCATGTTTCTCAATGCCATTACAATTGTATTTGGAAAGCTTATTCCATTTAGTTTCATTACGCCTTGCACATGATTGTGCAAGGACCTCTTAAATAACCCATGGTTTTCA
Organism: Pseudotsuga menziesii; assembly: GCA_001517045.1. Classification (NCBI taxonomy): domain Eukaryota; kingdom Viridiplantae; phylum Streptophyta; class Pinopsida; order Pinales; family Pinaceae; genus Pseudotsuga; species Pseudotsuga menziesii. The sequence continues at coordinate 467,502 of LPNX010927284.1, forward strand.
AAGCATGTGTTAAAACCATGGATTTAAAACCATGTTTAATACTACATCAATAGATTTTATCCCTCTCGACTCTCTTGATAGAGCCTAAAATTTGGATCGAGGTTGGTTAAAAGAAAATCAATATGCTAATCTAAATTGTCCGTTACACAAACAACAATGAATATCAAATTAAATACTTTGAATTATATAAAACTATAACATAGCCATCGAAGTTTTCATTTATATAAAAAGTAAATGACATACAAGAAGATAATACACATAAGCATGACTCATTATATGCAATACAAACAACATTTCCTCATAAATATAAATAAAATATAAATAAACACTAGACCCACCAAGCCTTGTTTTGTAACACAATATAATCTAAATTAAAACCTATAGCTATCTTGCTCAATACAGTTACAATTGTATTTGGAAAGCTTATTCTCTTTACTTTCATGTGAGGCCTTGCACATGGTTTTAAAACAATGTGGAAGGACCTCCTAAACAACCCATAGTTTTAAAAGCATGTGTTAAAACCATGACTTTAAAACCATTTTCAATCTTAACAATAAATATGAAATTAAATACTTTGAATTACATAAAACTATAACACAACTATCTAAGTTTTCATTTATTTAAAAGATAAATGACACAAAAGAAGATAATACACATAAGCTTGCCTTATTATATGCAATACAATCAACATTTCCTCTTGAATATATATATAAACAGTAGACACATCAAGCCCTGTTTTGCAACACAATATGATCTAAAATAAAATCCATAGTTATCTTGTTCAATACCATTACAACTGTATTTGGAAAGCTTATTCATTTATTTTCATGTGAGGCCAACCATGTGCAAGGACCTCTTAAACAACCCATGGTTTTAAAGCCATTTGTTAAAACCATGGCTTTAAAACCATTATCAATCCTCGATCAATATATTTGATTCCTCTGAGTGCTTGATAGAACCTAAAATTTGGATCTAAATTGATTATAAAAAAATCAATATGTTAATCTAAATTGTCCATTACACAAACAACAATAAATATCAAATTAAATACTCTAAATTAGATAAAACTGTAACACAACCATCTAAGTTTTCATTTATATAAAAAATAAATGACATAAAAAAAATAATACAAGTAAGCTAGACTTATTATATGCAATACAATCAACATTTCCTCGTAAATATAATTAAACAGTAGAAGCATCAAACCATGTTTTGTAACACAATATGATATAAAATAAAACCCATAACCATCTTTCTCAGTACCATTACAACTGTAATTGGAAAGCTTATTCTGTTTATTTTTTGGGTTAAAGGCATGCTATGATAATAAAAAAATGACGCGGTGAACAGCCCAGGGTTAAGTCCATGCTATGATAAAAATAAATACCGTTACAACTGTAATTGGGAAGCTTATTCTGTTTACTTTTTGGACTAAAGGCATGCTATCATTAAAAGAAAAAATAGCACGGTGAACAGGCCACGCTATGATAAAAATAACCTGGAGAAAAAATTGATTTTTTTTTAAAGAAAATAATTAACTCGTTATTCTTTCAAAAACTGAGAATCAAAAGTAACCAAACCATTTACATTTGTTCATGAGAACTGTTTATCATATAAAAACAGTCCTTTCTCATAAAACATAGAAACTGTACCTAATTAGAAAGTGATAACAAAATCTTTGGAATCAACAATGTTTCCTAAAATGCTTCAAATTTAAAAAAATAAATGTAAGAAAACTGTTTTTTAAATTCCAAAATTCGATTGCACCAATGTTCCTCTATTGTTCGGTATTTGTAACTTAGTTTTATCTTATCGTCAGCCCAACTCACTATCACCTGCAACCTGTAATTAATGAATACCTTTATAATTCTATTGCTTTACGAAAGAAATGAATTTATATTAATGAGGAATTAGGAGAGAGATTGTGCGGAGGATGAGCGGCGGCAGAGTGGACATCCCTCCCCTGATTCCAGCCATCGGGAAATGCATGCGGTAGGTAGATATGGCCGCATTCCATTTGAGACGCATCCTCCTCTCCCAATTGAAAATCGATCAGGCAAACTGAGCAAATCGAAGTGTTACTGTTATTGTCATTGATATGCTCCTCTGAAATCGTTATGCGATACAACTGCTCCACTGTAGCGGCTCTCATTCTATTTCTTAACTCATTCCTCCTGATATATCAGCAGCTTCTATAATCATCTGAATTAGTAGAGTTTCATCGCGATTCTCTATTCCCCTCCCATCTCTGAACTCATCACGGTCATTCCCAATTCTGAACTCATTGTGAGTGAGAGTGACAGGATCAGCAGACCTTAACTCATTTTGAGTGAGATTATCAGGAGGCGGCGATAATCCCCGTTCTCCTGTTCGTATGCGCTCAGGATTACCAAACTCTCTATTATTCAAGGTGCTCTTCAGTACTGCTGGAGCTCGAGTGAACTGCGTTAAACGATCACAACATTTCCTCCACGCTCTTCAAAAGTATAGATCTAACAATGTCCAATAGTAAAAAAAAGGAGCGTAGCGGTTTAGATAAGAAACACTTATGGAGAAAAGGCCACAGGCGGTGGCACCGCTTATGGAAAACAGGATACAGTAGGTGCCAGCAAGGTACCGCTCATGGTTTGCAAGAAAGCCTGGTGCTGAGTATTTTTATGTAGAATTGACAAACAACATGGGTTTCCACTCCAAGTGCTGGGATTAAGGGAAAACATGTAGATCAAAGGTCTTATCACATGATTGTAACATGATTTGGGTATAACAAAGATACTCAATAATATATTTTCCATGGTCATCTGTTTTATCAATCAGCATGGAAGAGGTGCTAGCCTGTTATTTTTGAGCTCCCTTTTTCATTAATTGCTTATGTTCATTTTCCTCTAATGAGAATTCAAGCCTTCTATAATGGAGCACTTTAGTCTTAAGCTCTCGCTGGTGCTAGAAAATAAAATTATTCTCATCAGGAGAATACATTCTACTTAAAACCTCAGAGAAAGAACTGGCCCCTTGATAAATAGAATCACGATCCATCTGATGAGCATCTACATGAGTGGAGTTGTAAATTACTAGATATCCAAAGTTAAGGGGAAACTGAGACCAATCTTTCGTTTTAGCTCCAGTTAGCTTTTGGAACATTCCATCAATGCCTGTCTAGAAGAATATCTCTTCCAGGACCATCATGTTGGGAACAATCCCAGGAAACATGTGAATTGTGTTGGGTGTCCCAAATTCAAATATATGAAAAATATTCACCAACATACCAATCTCCCATAGTAGAAACCAATGCTTTGGTTTTGGATGAAAAGGTGGGAGCATCTTCTTTGAATATATTTTGATAAATGGTACCCTGAAACTGATCACAAATATCATAAATGAGAGGAATAAATTTATCGTCCCATAATGCTGAGCAATAAATGTCGACTCGAGGTCCAACCCTTGTCCAATTCCATCCCATGGTCGGGAAAGGGAATGTTGCATAGAAAACATCCATAACATAGGCAGAAAGGTAAAACATGGCCTTCCTTGATGCTGGAGTCTTCTGATATTTTTCTATGGCTTCCTTCAGTACCATAGACAGGATCTGAGCCCAATTAAAGGATTCCCCTGTAGTACAAACATGATGAGAAAGGGGAGACCATTCTTCTTTGAAGACTATACAATTGGGTATCCCATATAACCTTCATAACATGGCTTCTAGAAAAGAGAAAGGTTCTCTAAACCAAGAGATAGGATATAACTTATCAAGTTTAGGTAAAAAGGTAGTAAGGTTGTCCATCGAGGACTTGAACATTTCTGCAAAATTGTACTGGGTCGCAAAGGATTTAAGAAATTGCTTATTAAGAAACTATTGGGGTTTCTTACATCCATAAGCTCTAGAAAAAACTTCAATATGAAAGGAGGCCAACTGGGTTTGAGCATGGTTGTTGAAGGAATGGTCTTTGGGTTTGGCATGATCAATTATCCATTTTACAGCAACAATATAGGGTATTAGATCAGGACTATTTTTTATGGCGTGAATTTGAGACTTGCTAATGTTCACAAAGGCCTTCTGGTCATGTTGAATCCCTGAGAAATCGTCATTGTAAACAATAGAGTAGATTCTTGACCAGTCCATGTGATAGGTTTGGAAAACTCTTCCATTTGTATAAGAGAAAATACCAGCATTTGGGTCTTTGTTTTTCTGCTCGTTTAAGGCCGTTTTGGACCTAGTATTTATTGACATGATTGAAAGGAAATGAGAAAATTATGATAAAAATGAAGAAAACGAATTAATTTAACCTGAATTAAATTTCTGAAATTCCACAAATGGAGGGTAAAAGATTTTAAGAACTTACCAATAATTCACTGGGGAGAAGTAAATTCGTTGACCTAGTTAGAAATTGCAGTAAAAACATTCCGTCATTGGTAAAATTCGCAATTGGAAATGGAAAAAATAGAATAGAATTCAAAATATTTAAACAACCAAATTCAACAGTGAAATGAACCTAGATCGTAGATTTTAAAGAAGATTAATGGTTGATATTGAAGCGAAAAAGCGGGAAAGGAAATTGCGGATGCAATTTTTTTACCATTTTATTATATTTTTATTTCTGCATTTCACAATACGCATTGTGGGTTGCAGAATTACGGAAGCGCTACTTGCATTTTTATTATATTTTTATGGTTTTCAATTTTTTCAATCTGCATTGCAGGTTATGAAATAGCGAGACCGATAACTTGATTTTTTAATTGTGAAATGATTTCTGACATTTTCAATCCGCATTGTGAGTTTCAGATTGTGGAAAGGTGAAAATAAAAACAAAATGATTCCATCATCCGCAATCCACATTGAGGGTTGTGGATGGCCAGATTGTGGATAGCAGAAAACAGAATGCAGATTGCAGAAGTAACATATTTGAAAGAAAAAAGACTGTATGTTCCACAATCCACAAAAAAAACAAGGCTTTGAAGAAAATTTTATTCAAACCAAAACATGAAAAGACGAAAGAATCAAGACAACCATGAATGATACCCCACGAGAAAAATAATAACCTTAGATATTACCTTAATGATGAGTAAATGAGGCTCCCATTTTATCAATTAAAATGCGATATGTTGTGCCAACAATAAAGATTTGGTTCATAGAGTAATACGATTCCCATTGTTGTACCCAATTGCTTACGGATTTTGCGTCAATATTTCCTTCTAGATTCGGTATGTCCAAGTTCATTTTCACTTTGAATGGACTGATTTTGTAAGAGTTTGATCTTGTTGAGAATCCTCCTGATGTTGAGGAAAATCACATGAGAATCTACATTAACTGGTTGAACATTTTGGTTCGTTGTCGAGCGAGTTCTTGTTGTATGAGTTGCTATGTCTCATTATTTACATGTATATTACATGTTTCTCATGCCATGTTTGATCTAGTGGTCGAAGTAGATAGATACTACGAATTCGAAGGTAGTGTTTTCTTAGATTGTTGAGTTTGTGAGAGTGTTTGAACATGCATAAGTCAGGTAACCTTGATTGAAGTGTCTACACACGACTTAAGTACGAACAAGATCTTATACCAATGATCTGGGTGCCTAGGTGCACAATGGGGACAACAGTTCGACTGAATGAATCGAGTATTGTTGTGGAAGAAGCATATTAATCATAAGAAAAGAAGAAAATACAAGAATTCAAACCAACCTGTGTTACTTCATTATTGCTTTATTACTTGTCGTATATTACAATAATGTACATACTTAAATAGAGCTTTGAGAACACTTGGGTTATCTTCCCGTTACGTTTAGTTACAAGAGAAGTTGGAACGGTTCCATAATTTCAACCATTACAAACGATTGGAATATAGAGAGACAATCTGTCGAAGTCATGTTGATCGTTGGTGTTGACGATGCATGTCGAGGTGAAAAATTGGTTGAAGTTGATATTGAACTTGTTGAGTTCGTGTCGAGGTGTGAAACTTGTCGAAGTCGATGTTGGACTTGTTAAATTCAAAAAAAAATTCCAATTGTTGGGTGGATTAGCTCACTACACATAAGTATGAAGAAAAAACACATGAACGCCTTTTTTCTAATTTCTTCTATCACATTTGTACTCAAATAATATTTATAGAGAGAAGCAGGGATTATGGGTTATGGTTTTAGAGAGAGAGAGAGAGGTATTGGGAGAGAGGCAAAGGTGGGATTGTGGGTTATGGGTTTAGAGAGAATCAAGTTTCACCTAGTTATACACACTTTATATAAATACAAATTATATATATTGAAAGATGATTAATTTTATTCCATTTCATCATCTAATATTGTATTCAAATCCATTTTATAAGTACCTTGGATTATCCTTTCAACTCAATAGATTGTTGTTTTTCCAAATTTCCATTACCACTAGCTTGTCATTAGAGACCAACATTATCCTACACCAGTTGTCCCCTTTTGCATCATAATTTGATGTCTTGATTGGTGATTCAATACCAAACACAAATATTTTCTCTTGAATGTGGGTACATACCATACATTAGACTCACAATAAAACCGTAATGATCCTTTCCCACCAGGATTTTATGTGGTATCATCTTAAAGAAAGATAACATTTAAGTAACAGTCCCCAACAATCCATTTTGTTTTATAATCATTTGTTGAGTGGCATATGTGTTGATGCTCAAAATGACATGGTTTGGGAAAAAGAATTGTAATCACCCTTGGAGGGATGGTCAAGGGAGAGAAGGGGGATGGAATCCCACGTTGTATTTAGAGAACTCGAATAGACATTATTCACATAGTATATTAATGGACTAAGATATAGTATAAGTGACTAATTGTGTTATAAAACGATCTTGCATAAAGTAACACTTAACAACAAGTGAAGCGTGTTAGTACATTGATTGAATCATGTGCAATGCATGCATGTGTTAATTTCTAAAAATGAGAATGATTAAGAAACTAATTATGCGTAGAAAATGTGTTATATGCAACTAATTATATGATAAAACAAATCTTTAGTTGTTAGCAGGAAAATAATTAAACTATTCTTACACACAGTAAATTAGTGATAGCTTCTTTTAAGATGCTAAAGTAAATCTGTAATTTTATTTCATTTCCGATTTTTAATATTGCATAAAAAAACCAAGATCTATTACTCACACAAAAAATTTCTAAGCATGAAATTTGCATTACAGTAGTTAGTATAAAATTGCAGTGATAATTTATTCCTCTTTTACACCTCAATATATTTTCAAATCATATTGAATGCAGAAAAGAAAATTTGTCATTTCACTTAAATTCAAATTCTTAAATGCAGAGGAAATGGAAGTTCCTTTCATGTGATAAAATCCATCATCTAATGTCAAACTTGTGTATTTGATGCAAATTATAAAATATTTGAGTAATTTTAATTGTTGGCATGCTATGAAAAATTGTGAAAACTATTCATGGAAGCTAAATTAAAATAAACAAGTGGAATAAGCAACAAAGTTGCTTAGTACCTGCCTCCTAAGAAGAGATTGAAAATATATAGCAATAAGATAATTTTTCTATAAAAATATATGATAAAACAAATATAATTACAATTTGAAAGAAATTAAAACAAAAATGAATTAAAAAATGTCCATTTAAATACGATATAGGTTATTGCAATGTAGCATAAAACAAGCATATTCAAGCTTCCTTACATACTTCTAGTAATATTCTTGACATATGTTATAAAAATATGCAAGTTTCTTTATAGACTAGCATAAATAGGAAATGAGAAATAATAGCTTATAAGACTATAAATTAATATCATTGTTGTGAGAATAGTTTATTTATATTAAAGTCATGATCACTTTTCGATTTACAGAGATGCTTTGGACTTCATACGAATGCCAGGATAAATGGCCTACAGCCTGTGGATAGTCAATCAATGGGCCTTTGAAAAGGCAGAGAATCATATGAAGCAAGGAATTGCAAAGGGAAAGGATGATACTCAAGAATTGATCAATATACTTACAGACAAAACTTGCTCTGCCGACGGTGAAGCTACAACATCGCGGCCGCTGGTGGTAAATGAAGATCTGATGGTCGATGAAGAAAAGTATCACGGGGACCTGGGCAAAAAGTCTAGGAAGATGAGAGCAGTGTCATTAATATATTGTATGATCGACTTCTATGAAGACGATATGAATTCTGATGTTATTAATGATTCTATCCGTGTTTATTGCCAAGCATGGGACTTCATGAACTTTGTTGACAGTTCAGATCCAGATGCCAATTTAGTGAGCCTAACAGCAACTCAATATTATTGGATACAACTACTCAATTAATAGATACAACTATGAGCTTAATTCCATTGATGATATAACTATTAGCTTAACTTCAACTCTAATCATGGTTATATTAGATAGCTATTAGCTTAACTATTAGATACAACGACTAGTTTAACTCCAGTGATTTTACAACTATTAGCTTAACTTCAACTCAAATCATGACTTTCACTTGAATTGCAATTGATGATATATCAACTTTTAAATTAGCTATTAGATACACCTATTAAAGTAGCTCCAATGATTCTACAACTATTAGCTTAACTTCAACTCTAATCATGGTTATATTAGATAGCTATTAGCTTAACTATTAGATACAACGACTAGTTTAACTCCAGTGATTTTACAACTATTAGCTTAACTTCAACTCTAATTGCTTAAGGCTTCTAGTCGAAGTACATTTGGCATCTAGGAGTCTGAACTCCTAATGAAATCGTTAGAACTCCTAAGTTATTGTCGAGCTCCTAATAAAATCCTTAAAACTCCTAATAAACTCCTCCAAACTCCTAATAAACTTCTCCATCTGGAAGTTGGGCATTTAGCTAATTACACAGATAGGACTTTATATCTTTACGCACATAAAAATATATATCTTAGAATTTTGGGTGGACTACCATCAATGTTTGTTCATCTATGGACGAGAATGAGAAGTGTACTGCAACCGTACTGTTATATTGATTTTATGAGGGTCTTTCAAAATTCTAAATTAACAATTTACTTCTTTATAGTTCCATTGATGATAAAACTATTATCTTAACTTCAACTCCAATCGTGACTTTTACTTGAAGTGCAATTGTTGATATATTAACTTTTGAATTAATTCCAATGATTCTACAAATATTAACTTAACTTCAACTCTAATCATAGTTATATATTACATAATTATTAGATTAACTATGAGATAGTTATTGGTTATCTATAATAATGATACAACTATTAAATCAAATTTAAATGAACTTGGTAATAAAAAACTATTAGATAAATGTATAGTTGTATTCCAAAGACTCCATCGAGAAGTCCAACAGATTACATTTGGTCCTGTTACTGAAGACCCTTTCGAGCAGTGGGCAGAAGAGGCTGCAACAGCTCATTATGAATACGGACGAAGATCTGATTGGAGGACTCCTTCAACTTATGACAGAGAAATTCTGCCCTCAATCAACCGTTTCTTCTCTGGAGGTTTTGATGGCCATCTGTTATCCCTCAAGAAAGAACAGAATCAAGGCGATAGAGGCCAGAGCTATTTATGTATTGATTGAATCACTACCTGAATCGTAGGGAATAACTTGTGAAAAGATGCTGTGTCTTCTGGATATTTTCTGTGAATGTGCAGAGGGAAGAGCTGCAATAATTGATCACGCCATGGGCATAGCTTCAATCTCCAAGAAGATATTGAGAGTCTCACAAGCTACAACCGAGAAAGCAGTTCGAATACTCTGGTTGCTCTGCAAGTCATCTCCGACCCCTAGCCTTCTTAAGGAAATGGTGCAGATTGGTGCCATTTGCAAATTGTGTATGCTCCTTCAACTTGAATGCACATCAAAGACGAAACACAAGGCAAGCGAAATTCTCAGATCACAGGGTAAGTATTGGAGGAGTTCGCCTTGTGTTCCGTGGCATTTGTTCACAATGTATGACCAATATTGATCCATGTCGGATACAATGCATTGTTTGTTGTTTATGCCGCGTCAATTTGAACTTGTTATATAAACCTCCTTAAAATTCTCTAGGAATAGTTGACGAGAAACATTCATCGTGTATGTATCCTGAGAGCACATGCATTTGAAGTGTTCCTGGTAGCCAATATGTCGGAACTTCTCAGAATAAAATATATTGATGTATTAGTCTATGATGGCCAATTATATCATAGTGTATGATCGTCTTCTCATCCAGCGACTCCCATTGATCTTTTGTTTTCTATGACATCATGATGAAAAACCATGTTCTGGGTTAATGAAACCCATATTAATTAAATCAAGAGTTAACAATCTCTTTAAACTTCACTTTAAATTTCACTTGGCTGGGTAATCACCAACCCCTTAAAGTTAATTCATAAATAGCAATTATATACCTCTTATCACACTAGGTTTACATTTATTTTTTTGGGCAAGTTACCAGGATATAAATGTCTAATTGTGTATATATATTTACTTATGACTCCACCATCACCATTATTATTGTTATTTATTTATTTTTATTCAAGACTTCTCTCTTTTTTGGAAGAACCATTTAGATCCACTTCATCTATGCAATTCCACCATCACGGGATCATAAATTTTATCCTTTGCATATTACATATCCATAAACAAACAAAACTTAATGTGATTAAGGTCATAAATAAAATTTGTCACCATTATGCAAACAAATATCTCTAGCTAAGATAATTGAGACAATCATGAGGTGTCACCATCGAGTCCAAATGTCTTCACACTAGCGAGTCCAAATGTCTTCAGCACACAACATCGTGAGGTGTCACCATCGGGACTCGACACAGCACATCCAATAATCACCAAGTGCATCCAGCAATATGCTTGGCTATCTGGAGGTCTAGTTACATTGCAAGTCTATCACAAACTCTCACAGACCAACGAATTTCACAACGATTTAACGAATCCACAGATTAGAAAAAAAAAACTAAGCTAACTTAGCTTATTATTACTTTTTCCAAACTTTTCTTAAACAGCAGGTACTAAGCGAATTCGTTGCTTATTCAACTTGTTAGTAATTGCGATAAGATCTGGGTTACAAAGTTTGGGGTCACATGCATGTTGGTTTATTTGTTGTGATAACGCTTAAGAGCCAAAACAAATTTAGGGAAAACTCTATGGGATTTAGTGTATGGGTGTTGAGTACTAAAAGACAAGCGCTCAAATGTTAAAAGAGATGGTGGTATGTTTGGCGGAGGCTGCCAGAGCTGGAGATATTTTATTTTTCACACAAGAATGATAGACTCGAGAGGTATGTTTTGATGGTTTTTGCATTAATTTAAAAAGTAGAGATAGTGTATGGCGTTTTACAATTGTTGAAGATCCTCGCATAAAGGTCTTAGAGGCCTAAGGCCATCAAAATCACTCACATAATGCAATGGAGGTCTGGTTGGATTAAGCACGGATTCATATCACTTTTGAAACCTTTCCGTAGGGTGGTGATATCAACATGTAACACCAAACCCGCATCTCTTGTTTTCAAGAAATGTGAACATCTAGGATGGCTATGTCTTTCTAGTAATGGTTTCTTCTGGTTGACACTTGCTTGAGTTTGCATTACAGGGAGTGGCATAGTTTCAGAGGAGAAAGGTGCAGTTTTTGGGAAAATTGACTGCTTAATATTCAAAAAATAAACGCCATGGTAATATTTTTTCTCTTATGAAGATGGATAGGAACTTACAAGACCTTGATCAAAAGAATTGAAAAATTAAAACATAAAATACAAAGCTATGGTTCACTAAAAAAACTAGAACAGTGAAGATTAATTCAAGCGGTGCCACCGCAAGTGAAATATTTCTCAATAATTTTCAAATAGTTAATGTAGCATGTGAAGCTATTTTATTTTTTTGATAGAACACATACAATTTGCAAACTCCTTCTATCTTAAGTGACATGGTTCTACAAATTTTGGGGATGAAATTCAAAATTACTTGAATTTGAATGTCCTTAAAAAAATACGACTAAAATTCTTTAATTGTTAAATTCTTAAGCTTTAGTAACCATTTTTCTTACCTGCAATGCATTCATTAGTGGTATCTCTATTCTCTACAATCGCCAAATTGAATATGTTCCCTTGCTTGTGATTTTCAAATGCATGCAAACCCTTGCCTATGACTTTAAAATTTCAATACATGCAAACTCTCGCTTTTTATTGTAGATAAATTTACTTATACTAAATATAGATCTTGGGTGAGTGGGTCATTCTCTTTGACAAAGCAAAATAAAGATCATAGTCTTACTTTGTAGGGTTCATAAATTATGTTATAAATGTATGATAGAGGAAAGAGAAGGAATTCTTACTGAAAAGCAAGAGATTCAATTACATGGAAGTAGATGAACGGATGCAGCCTCAACTAGTCCTCATATTTTTGACAATGCAAATGCAAACCCTTCTATCTTTGATAATTTCCTTTATCACATTTGTTTCCTTTGTGTTATCTTCTCTCTTTGCATCATTTTATGTCTCCCAAGAAAACTTCCATCTATGATTCTATTCCAACAACTATTTCCTCTCTTTTGTTGGTTATGATAACTTATTTTAAAATTTATACATTTATACCAATTCATAAATGGACTATGACTAGTATCATTTCTGTAGGTGAGTTAAGCTATATAACTGGGGATTTAGGTCCTTGATGATTTTTTCAAAATAATCTAATCTACTTTGCAAAATATGCATGATAGGATATAATCATAGAAAATTCCATAAAACATGATTGGCTAAGGGCTCTAGGGATGATGAATTACAGATTTCTTATGTATGGACCTGGTTAACATGGATGGTATATGATGCATGATAGGGATTTTTCGAATCGATCTTTGAAAAAACTTTTGGAGAAGGTATGGGTTTTTTTCTCCATAATCTATACTTTCCTCGTTATGGGTAATGTGTATCAGGTTTTATGTATTGCTTCAAAAGGTCAACTTATGATGTTATTCATTACCAAATTCAAAAGCTTCCCCACAATTTTCTTAAAGTAGCCATGTTTCTTATTAGGTTTTATACAAAAACACAC
>LPNX010927284.1:480773-550937 GCA_001517045.1 Pseudotsuga menziesii
AGTGTAGTGTAGTATATAAAAGAATAGATGTCCACTCTTGTCATATTTCTCTGGTTCTTGGGGTTTTAACATATTTATGGTCTCCTAACCAATCAAAAGTAGTTTTAAGTGTTACCCTAAAACCAAATTGATGGTTTCAACCTCCTATAATATTCTCAAGATAAGCAATATCTTTAGTTTTTCATCAAGCCTCAAATCATGTGATATCAAATATTCACCAAAATTAACTCCATCTCTCAAATAAAATTACTATACCCCATTACAATTTCACCTCTTAACACATTTATACGTCTTAACACATTCAAAATTATCGAGATTCCTTTTCCAATATGTTTTTTTTATTAGAATAAAACTAGATGACAAAAGTTCTAAAGAAAATAGAAAATACACATGTCTATTATTATTTAAAAATTTAAAATATAAAATGTATATATTTAAAATATAAAATGCAAATGTTTATTACATAAATATAAATTGATACCTTTATAATCAAGTTAAAATATTTATTATTATTTTACAACAATTACAATTACAAAAATTTAAAATAAATATATGTTTTAATAATTTTAGTATTGTTATTTGTAAGTCAAAATAATATCGTCTTTATTCATTGTCAATTTTGACCAGGTTTTTTTAAATAAATTATTGTATTGAGTTTGAATCTTATGTTAATAAAGTTTTAAATTTCTATAACACAATAGAGAAAATATATAATGAATTTTCTTATTATTATTTTTATATCATTAAAATTTTAATTATTTGTAATGATTAAAAATATATTAAATTTGAAAAAAAAAATCACAACAAAATTAGAAATTTTAGGCATTGTAGTGTAAACTAATGTATTTTATATGGACACTCTTTTCTATTTAACATTATTTAACATTAATTTTATACTTTATATATATAGACACTTCTTTCCATTTAACATTAATTGAATAAATAAGAATTCATGAAATGGTTTATTGGATATAGCTTTAAATTTTGTAAGTGGCATATTGTCTTTGTTGAGGACTTTGTAATAAATACATAGATTATATAATCTAATTATACCTTGATTTTTATATCGGAAAAACAAATCTTGATATTTAAGTCAAGAAGCCCTCGTAAATAATAAACCACATTTCAAAACAATTCATGAATGAAACTATTATTATCAGAAAAATACACACCTTTTAATGCTAAAACAACAATACCACAATAGACTTAATCAGGGAATCTTTAGTTGCAACAATATTCGCCAATCCAACCAAATTTGTATTGGTTAATGTCTTATATACTCCATCTATTTTATTCGCTAGTCCAACCAAATCTCTAATTATTAATGTCTTATACTGCATCGATTAAGCCCATGACAGTAGACAACCCACCAGTTTGTTGTACCAGATATTCTGAATCTCTCTTCCACACGAAGACGAAGACGAAGATGAAGACAAGGATGGACCAACTATAACAGCTGTTTCTCCGCTCTGGAAGCTCACTCTACGGCTCTCATTCGCTCTTTGCTTCGAACATAAGAAGAATGTGCGGGAACCCAAGTCCTTGATCTTATCACCTGGATTTAAACCTGCCAACAAACTCCAACTGATCAAATATAGTCATTAAAAGACGCGATATTAGTCTAATCAAATGGAATTGAATAGAATAAAATTGTGTACAACCCATCAATCATGGTGTGCATATCAAACACAACAACCCATATTTTAGGCACATCCACAATTGATCAGAATTTGGGAAGTTGAATCTAAATTTAATGCAGTTTTACAAAGACAAATACTAAAGAAAACGCTTACAGTCGATGCTGAATTGTGAATAATGGAGTCCAAAGGAAGTGGGATCATTGGTGAGAAGTGGCTTCCGCCCTTCCTTGGCATAAAGAGCAGTGGTTTCTTTAATCACCTCCTCCATTGTTGCATCTTTCGAGAGCAATAAACGCAGAGGACCACTGCTCTGCACAACAGTCACGTTGACCAGCATCTTATTAATGCTTAGTGCATGGTCTTGATTTGTATTATTCACCAAAGTCGTCGTGTGTCTCCACTGATCCCGATTGAGAAGCTCAGGATTTGTGTTTGGTCTTCTCATTGTCATCGTCGTATTCTTTTTCAATTTCGATGGTGGAAATGAAGTTGAAGCCTCCCAAGTCTTTTGTGTTTGAGAAGAGCATCCACAGAAACTCATGGGCCTGCGGAGATGGCAAGAGACAGAGAAATCCAAGGGCGATTGTGAGCACCAGGTCCTTGTAGAAATACAAAGAAGCATTTCTTTCCCATTCGAATTTAAATCTGACGACCAATACCAGCAATGGAGCAATGGGATATAGTTTTTATTTTTTTAATTTTATTATTATGACGTCATATTGCCACATGTCAACTCAAATCTAGATACCAAATTCCAAAGTTTACATCATCTTCTATCCACCAATCAGCTGTTTACAAAATAGTTTTTTTAACAAAATTAAAAAAAATATTTTACAAATCCCTATGTCATACTTTGCAAAACAGATTTTAATTTTTTATACCTGCATCAAAAGAGAGCAACTAATACCAAAGTCAAAAGGGTTTGAATTGCAATCGATTACAATATACCTGCTGAGGCAGGTATAATAATATGTACAATCCAGTTTTTTACATACTATATTGATTTTAAAAAATGTAAAAAAAAACATCTCCAAAGTGAATGATAAAAAGATCGAGGAAGATGCAAATATGCCCAAATAAAATTTTATTAAAATTGAAATGTTATAGTCATCTAGTACAATACGTCACTAATTGGTAATCTACATGTATGAAAACATCAGTAAAAAAAATATACAAGAATAAATGAAAAATATGCAATAAGTGATCATGGAAGTACACTCTTTCTTCACCATAGTAGATGGACCTCAAACATAGTCTTACCTACAAAATCTTTCCATTAGGCTCATAGACAACCAAGTATGAAAGGGAAAATGTAATTATGGAACCTAGAAATTCCTCCCTCTAACCTTAGATCTAAGAGATACCTATTCTGGTAGTTCCACCAAGTTTATAAAGGTCACGACTGTAATGTCCCTTTTTGAAATTTTATTAAATGACCAATTTTTTTCACTTTTCCCCTATTTCGACCTTTGACTAGTTTTCATGTCTAGGTCTCTAAATTGGCCCAAATGCTACAAAATATTCTCATAGTATGTCTGAATTATATTAATAATTTAATATCATGTACAATGATGATTTATAACCCTCCAACTACTTCTGCAAACTTTTTTTATATTCTGATCAAAGTAGGAGTCTTTACTAGCAAATTGGGGTTCCAATTCCCCCCGGGTAAATGCTAGAAAAGGCTTCTCAAATGCTCCCAACCCCGCTCAAATTTATGAACAGAGGTAGGTGATGTGTAATAGAAATTTTTAATGTCTCATATGCATCATGGTTCAGTTTATACAAGCTGTTATGAACCTCTCCCAAACAACTCCCAAATCATTATTTCGACCCTTGGGGAAAAAACACCAAATCTTCTCCCAATGCAATTAAACTGAGTAAAATGGATTCAAATGCTTAAGTAATGAACATGAAACTTGTAATACACATTGATGATAGTCCACTCATCATACATATATCAGAGATACATTCTTACATTCTAAATAATCATCATTACCATGGCATATATCAAAATAGTGTGGAAATGGTCATTGTTTACTCATTAAAAGTCATTTTGACATAAAAATATTGGGTATTTCGACCAGAAATTTTATGCGAATGAATAAAAGAGAATATGTAACTTATTACAATCATAAATATACTAGGATAATCTCTCCCAAAGTGTACAATAGCTCACCCAAGGCGCAATCCCTCCATGAGCATGAATATGCAATGAAAATTGGAAATGGTTGAGAGAAAGTGATGCAATAGAAGAACCCATGAGGTTCCCTGTATATTGCACCTGCAATTAAAGCTCCTTTAAATATCCATTAAAGACCTGAGTGGTCTCTCCAAACACCAACTTGGATGGGAATTTTTCACCCTCGAAATTGGCTAAGGTAAGAAAACTAGTCATCCACTAGCTCTCAGAATTGACAAATGACAATTTCTCAAATGATCAAAAGCCATTATCTTGGTTTATTCCTATATTTTATAAACATCCTTAGATTTCTAAGGTTACCAATCCATCCAAAAACTCAATCCAATTTGAATTTGGGTGTTGGCTTAAGATTTTCCATGTGTCCTCCCTTTCCTAGCCTTCCATCTTCCCCCAATTTGAGTAGGAACCCATTGAGCTTCTCCAACACAAATGAGAACCCTTCTGGATTCTCTATTTCAACCTAACATGTCAGATATGTCATATGTCAGCCTTCAGACCTGATTTGTATCATAGGTGTCATAGCATCTTCATCGTTGTTGTCATAGAGCTAGGGAATCTAATCCAAGTGTCTCACTAACTCCAAAATGCCTCTTCCTCTTCCATGGGAGTTACTAATTCTACCATAATTGATTCATTCGAAGTATATTTATCTTCCAACTTATCCCAATAACATTAGGATTCCCATGGATTCTAAATTGTAAGACGAGGATTCCCTGTGGCACATAATTTCTAGCTTGTGTGGCCCACCTAGTCTCGATGTGTCTTCATGCTCCATTGCCACTTCCAATTTTCTTGTATTTATTTAATAAGATCCAATTATTAAATATTTATTCCATTCTAATTTCTAAACATCATTTATTATCTCCCTTATTAAAATTCCAAATGTATCCATCCAACCTAGGGAACTAGTAGGATTGATGGAATTGTCCTGCTATGTACTTATTTGAATGGGGAAATTATAGTCCTCTTCACCCAATATTGCTTGTCCTCGAGCAATTTCATATTTTGATGCTACAACCTCAAATAAATTAAATCATTAACCTGAAAGGTCCTTTCTTATCTATGTATATCTACATATTGTTTTTGCTGATTTTGGGCAACCTACAAATTGTCTTTCAAAAGCTTTAAAATGTATTGGTTGTCTTCCACCCAATATTTAGATTTTGGAGATCTACTATCACCAAAGATAATCTCAAAAAGGGTAATTGAATCATAACCATATAATTATTTGAAAGGATACATTCATATTGACATATGAAAAGTGGTGTTGTAGCAAAACTCACCCAAGTGTAGCCATTTTTCCCATGCTTTTTGCTGCTCTCCCACATAGTTTATTAGGTACCCTTCCAGCCATTGATTCAACCTCTCTATTTTTACATCCGTTTGTGGATGATATCTTGTACTTTTATTTAACTGAGTTCCCATTAATCTAAAAATTTCTTTCCAAAAAGCACCCATGAATATACTATCTCTATCACTCACAATGCTTTTGGGAGCCCATGCAATCTGAAGATTTATTTGAAAAAAATGTCATCCACTTGTGAAAAACTAAAATATTATGTAACAAAAAGGAAATTAGAATTTTTTTTCAATCTATCCACTACCACATATATGCAATCCTTACCCAAATATTTGGGCAAACTGGTGATGAAATCCCTTGAGATACTGTCCCATTTTTGCTCAGGAATGGGCAATGCTTGCAATAAACCAGTTGGGCATGTAAGTTATTATTTTTTTTGCTGACATACTTTACATTCATTAAAATATTTCTGAACATATTCCTTCATCCCCTTCCAAAATAATATTTTCCTTGATTTCCTATAAGTTTTGAAGATCCCCGAATGGCCAGCTAGTGGGAAACCATGTGTTTCTTGCAAAAGTTTTGTACTAGAGATTGGTCTAATGAGTCCCGACTCTAACAATTATTGGATGGCCTTCTCAATATAATATATGAATTTCTTGGGATGTGTATAAGGTGTTATTTGAATGGGTGAAGTACCCCCCCTCCAAAACAATGTTGTGGTCAACCCCGCTATTTGGTGGTCTACCATGTGGAAGACCTCTAAAAACTTTTTCATGCTTTTTCAATAGTTTATCTATATCCTTTGGGTGTTCAACAACATTTATGTTTGTCTTGGGATATATGGTATGACATTAAACATCCCATTCTATGTCCCCATGCCTCAATATAGATCTCATACTATTGCAAGTCACTACTTGATTTGGGTAAGTATGTTTCCCTCTTACAACCCTTAGTGCACCTTTTGAATCTTGAAATTTTATCTTATGAATTTGATAATTTACTGTATTTTACCCTATAGAATACATCCATTTCACTCCCAAAACCACATTACTATCAGCAACATCAACCACATAAAAACTATCAACAAGAGTGTAGTTACCTATGGTGACTTACAGCTTTGGAACCCATGTTTTGCAATGCATTGTGTTGTGACCGAGAATGACAACTGTGAATCCATTGAATGGTTCAATTGGTATATTCCTTTTATCCACCATCTATGCATCAATTAATTTATGTATGGCTCCTACATATACCAAAAATTAAGCTCTGTGTCCTAGTACCACACCCTTGCATCGAATAGTGTGATAGCAAGGCACTGATGAAAGTACTATCATTCTTGCTTTGTCCGGTGAAGGATGATTTTCTTCTTGTATTTCATATTCAACTACAATCTCATATTACTCCTCTTGATTTGAAATGTGTCCTCCTTCCTCCATACCCCATTCATATCCATCATTATCAAAAAATACTTCTGTGTATTGAGCATTTCCCTTAGTACATTTATGCCCCAGTGTCCATGGTTGAAAGCATCTAAAGCACAATTTTTTTCTTCAAAGTTCATACCTATTTAGTCCCTATTTATTGTTCTTTTCATATGAATCTCTTTTCTAGGACTTCTTATCAGGTGCATCTTTTTTCCAAGTTTTCTTTTCAAATTAGGAGTTAGGATTGGGATGAAATCTTGTTCTAGGAAGCACATTTTAGAGATCTCTAGTCAAGCTCATTGCATATTTTAATGTAGTTGGATTGTGGGATTTGACCAAAACTTTTAAGGTTCATCCAAAACTTTAGTGAAAAACAATACTAACCTTCCCATAGACACATCATCCACCTTGACTGATAATTTTTGAAATGCCATCATATAATTAGTCGAGGTCCCAACTTGCTTCAATTGTGCTAGTTCTTTGAAAGACAATTTAGGATCTTTTTGCTCAAATCTCTCTAGTACCCTATCAATAAATTCTCCATATGTGTTAACTTGATAATGACCCAAAAATTTTCAGGTCATGGAACCACCATCCATTGGCATCTCCTTCCAAGTGCAATATGGCCATTTTTAAGGCATATTCTTCCATCATTGGATTCAATTGAAAATACACATCTAATTTTTGTACCCAAGTGTTAGTAGAACTTTAAGAGAAACCATCAAAAGTAGAGAGTGGCACTTTAATAATGGCACAATTTAAGTCTTTTTTGTATAGGGACTTATTATCTTCCTTCCTTTTGAGTTTTTTTGCAGCAAGAAAGTAGTGATCAAATGGTACACTTCTTTTACAATCTTCATCCAATTTATCCCATTCTTTTTCCATTGTAGCAAGTTCAAGTTGAATGTTAGGATCTTATTTGGGTACAAGAAATTTAGGTGCAGTAGGCCTTGGTGTGCTCTGAAATTCATGGGTTCTATTATGGGGTCCTGTTCTTGAGAAAATATGCTCACCCATTGTCTTCTTTTCTTCTGATTGTGAGCTACTGCTATCTCCTATTACTCCTAATTTGCTTCCAAATTAGATAACCAACACTTTGAGCCCTTTCATAAGCTACTGGTTCATGTTCTTGGCTATTGTTATACAAAAATCCTATCACCATCATGTGATAAGACATTTGACATACCTACTTGCCTTGAATCCCAACTTCTGGAATGGAAACTAATGGTTTTTCATCAATCTTTCATGAAAATTCCCAGCATCGTGTATGCCCCTTTATCTAGAATCGGTACCCCTATGTGCACCTCCTATCCTATGTTGCCCATAAGCGGTACCACTGCTTATTTCTCTTGGCCCATAAGTGGTTATTACCATAACCACTCTGTCATACAAGGAGAAGCGCGGTACCCTGGGTAAAAAGGGAAAAAGAGAAGTTTCTCGAGGCTTCTAAATGATGAGCCTCGTGTCCTCCCTTATCCCTACTATTGTGGGTTAGTTGAGCTCAAGATCCCTCATCCAAGGATCTTAGAGGCCACCTCACCCACTAATCTCTCAACCTACTCTATCCATTAAATCCCTATATATATGAGCTCATAGCCATGGTTGAGGGGAGAACACTTGAGGTATTGTTATGCTATTGGATTGATCACTTGGCCCAAGACCATTTGGGGAGAGCATAGAGAGCTAGAGTCAGAGCTTTTGGGGATGAGAATGTTTGGTTTCATGGAGATGCATGTCAACACTAAGGATTGGTTGTAAACTTCTTCATATTTCTTTAATGCAAGTTGATTTATGTCCCACATATGTTGGTGTTGTTTGATTTCACATATATCTTGCTAGATTCCTTAGTCACTAGCATAGATTAGTAGATCATATTCTGGTTGCTTTGATCTATTTCGTGTTGAGCTCATTGCAGGTACACAGGTGGACTATCAAAGCCTTGTATTCTAGATATCTACAACGTCTAGGGAGAGTCTTCAACCTCTCTACTCTATTTGTTCTGGATCTGAACCATTCAGACCAATGGAACACCTTGCTATCCACAGGAGGTGAAATATTCCAGATAAAAGCTATGTAATCAAAGAGAGGTTGTATGTGTTTAATATATTCCACCTTATCGTGATTAGTGTATCCCTTCCCCTCGTTAGTCATAGTTTAAGCAGAATGTACATCTTCTTCTACTACTTCTTCTTCTTCAACAAAAACACTTTCAACTTCAGGTTATAAGGGTGGTGAATTATTACTTTGACTCATGCTCTGATACCACTTGTAATATACCTTTTTGAAATTTTATTAAATGACAATTTTTTTCACTTTTTCCCCTATTTCGACCTTTGAATAGTTTTGATGTATAGGTCTCCAAACTGGCCCAAATGCTCCCAAATATTTTGAGAGTGTGTCTGAATTATATTAATATTTGAACATTGTGTCCAAGGATGATTTATAATCCTCATATTACTTCTGCAAACTTGTTTTATATTCTGATCAAAGTAGGAGTCTTTACTAGCAAATTGGGGTTCCAATTCCCCCCAGGTAAATGTTGGAAATGGCCTCTCAAATGCTCCCAAACCCACTCGAATTTATGAACAGAGGCATGGTATGTGTAATGAAATATTTTAAGGTCTCATATGAATAATGGTTCAGTTTATATAGTCTGTTATGACCCTCTCCCAAACAGCTCCCAAATCACTATTTCGACCCTTAGGGAAAAGGCACCAAATCTTCTCCCAATGCAATTAAACTGAGTAAAATGGATTCAAATTCTTAAGTACTAAACATGAAAATTATAATACACATTAATGAGAATTCATTCATCATACATATATCAGAGATACATTCTTACATTTCAAATAATCATCATTACCATGGCATATATCAAAATAGTGTGGAAATGGTCATTGTTTGTTCATTAAAAGTCATTTTGACATACAACTCTTGGGTATTTCGACCTGAAACTTTTTGAGAATGAAGAACAGAGCATATGAAACTTATTACAATGATAAATAGACTAGTATAATGTAACACCCCAGTTTTGACCCCACTTGCATTAAATGTACATGATGTATATATTGTAATGAATCGTGGTGTGGAGCTAAAGGAAAAAGCCCCACCATCGATTTGGTTGTGTTATGTTTTGGTGAACGGAATCGTTACTGATGCTATATTGTGGTATATGTCACAAATTAGTTGGCATCATGTAAATATGCAATTTAATTAAATGAACCCAAACCAGCTATGTTACTGCAACCATATCGAAAAGGGCATGATATTCCTAAGGATTGGGAGGGGAAATTGTTAAACCTTGAGCCCATGGGGGAAAAGCCATGTGTCATCCACCCTTTTTTACTTGTTCACCTTCCCTTGTCTCATCCAACTACCACCATTAAAAAAATTTGCTGTTAGTTGGGGAAGTTATTGCTGGGGAGTGGAGTGTGGAAAAATTGTCAGTCGTTTCCCACACGCACACTCCACGAGCAGGCTGACCCTCACATTGGCAAGGAAACCACCACTGCCATCACTCCATGTAGACTCTCCATTCTCTCCACTACTCCATTCTCTCCATTGTCTGCTCATCCTCACGCACCAATTGGGATTGCTAGTTGTTTTTCTCACCCAGCAAGGGAGAGAGCCGTTTGGTAGTCATCCACGATTCCTGTTGTGGGCGTATATGATTTCCTTACAGATCTATGGAATGTATATGTATCTATGCATGTTGCTGAGAAGGGTATTTCTCTTCCATTCTTGGACTATGTAAATTCCCTGTGACTTCACTATTGAGACCGGGAGCTATTGTTTCCCCATGTTTTGTTCGTCGTGCTTGCTTTTACATTTTGGGCTACTGTAGGTTTTTATGGAGTTGTTTTCACCACGATAGGGCCAAGAATGACTTAGGAATTGATTCCCATGTCCAAGCTATGAATAGCTTGTTTGACTGTGTGTATGCAGTGGTTGGTCTTCGGACTGTGTTGGAGTGGGGATGAGTGCTTGGTTTGCTTTATAAACCTAGTGTGTTTGGGAACCACACAGATCGAGCTAGAGAGCCGACTTTCTTCTCCACAACCCCTGAATAGCACTGGAAGGGGGGTCAGGGCTTGAGGGACTATGTAGTAGAGAATGGACTTATTTCCTTGTGTTGGGTGTGTGTGGGTGTCTTAGAAGTTAGGCTAGTTCTGGTGTAGGTGTCCTCAGCTCTTCAATGAGCTCACTAGCTTAGCATTATCCTTTCCCATCTCCTTGCTGGCCTGACAAACCCAACTATGTTAGCTTAGCTGATTTGTTGATGGCATGATAAAACCAATTGTGTCGACTTAGCTGTTTTGTGTACCCTTGGCTATGTGTAAGCATGCTTGTTTCTTATTCCTTGGGGAATCATGCCCAGCTCGGGGATGGAAGCATTGCTGAGAGATTAAGGAGCATGCTGGCCTATGGTTGGGTGGAATGTTGCAGTGGCGTAGCTAGTTGCAGGACGAGTTATTTATAAGATAAGTATTCTTGTCCATTTTGTTTCTGCAATCATGTTTATTGATAATGAATTATAATGAACATGTTTGAATGAATTAATGTATGTTTGCTTCCGCTATGTATGTGAATGATTATGCATCTTAGCATGTTTTATGTTCAAGCATTTCGGTTTTATATATGTTCATGTACATGGGGCAGTTTTCCCGGACAGTTAATGGCATGGTAGCGTCCTCTTCACCAGTCGGAGGGTCGGGGACGTTACATTGTGGTATCAGAGCGCATGTTGCAGCATGGGCCTGAATGGTCCGTGATGATTCAGTGACAGAGCAATCATTGTAGCATTGGTCCTTAGAGGGCCATGAGAAACCAGTTAGCAGAGGCAAGTTTCCCTCTGCCTAGAAGAAATATGAATGATAGAAAATTTTCCAGAAAATTTCGATTGAAAATTTTTCTAAGTGTCGAACTTGTTGGACCATCGGAGGACTAAGTGGGAAGCTCCTCTGATACATTGGAAAGCATAGTCGGAAGGCCACCCGATGGGTGGACAGGAAGAAAGAATTCACGAAATTTTTCTAAGTGTTAGGCCGTCAGCTCTTCAGAAAACTTAAACGAATAGGCCTCCGATGCAGACCCAGGCGGCGACGAAACTTAGCTGATGGGATAGCTAACATGGCAGCAGAAGAAAGATGAGGAAACACCGATACGTCAGCTCATATTAAGTTAAAGATCACCAAAAATTAGATGACAAAGCTGTCGATACGTCAGAGGGAGATAAAGGAAGTTTCGGCGAAGATTAGTCGATGGGATCGATGGAAAATAGATGCTGATGTAGCCAATACATTGGCGGAAGATATACCATAAGGGCGTCAATGCGGAGGAGAAAAAGAGAACAAAAATTCTCTAAGTATGGAAACCGTCAGCAAAATTTAGTGGATGAAACCACCGAAACGTCAGCGGAGATCCCCTGAAGGCCGCCGAAACGTCGGCTCACCTAGTCGGAAGAACATCTGGAACGAATCATCAACGAAATTTAGATGATGGAACCGCCGATGCAGCAGTAAAATTTGATGAAATTTAGTCATTTGGACCCCTGCCACGTCAGAAGAAGTTAGTTGTTCAGATCGTCGACACATAGTGTTTACTAGTTTCGACTACCAACGGGTTGTATGGTCTGCAGAACCCACAGATGGTTTGTTTCCCATTGTTGCAAATGCCTACGAAACTATCCACATGAAGAATAGTGCTTCCGATCGCCGATATAGAGATGTTATAGATCCTTGGCTTCATCGATAAAATTCTGGAAGCTCAGACAACTAAGGATCTGACACGTCGGAGAAAAAATAGACGATCAGACTACCAATGAGCATCGGAGAAAACTAGTTGTTTTGACCCCCGAAATGTCAGAATTTTAGTTGGGAAGAGGTATGATTGAGCTAAAGGAAATTTTGATTTTTTCAAGTGGGATTTCTCAACGAATTTCGACTTTTTTTTAGTGAGGTTTTCAGCAGTTTTCAGGGCTAAAAAGGTGAAAAGTGGCAGCGATCTTATGCGCCAGATTGCATAAAAATCAAATATTTACAAACAAAACAAAAAAAATGAGGGTGCTGCCCTTAACCTGCCCTACAGTGGCGCAGGGAAGCCACAAGGGGGAAAGCCCCCTTGACCCCTGTCGTCCCCCTGAGACAGACGTTCTTTGATGAAGAAAATTTTGTGTTTGGGCATAATTATTATTTTATGATTTTTCCAGGAGAAGGTAAGTAATTTTGATTTATGTCAATGTTATGCATCTAGCAGTTTTGTTACTAACACATTTGTAGAATCATAGTCACCTTCAAGGGCAGTAATCCAGGTAGTATAGTTTGGTAAGTAAGTGGTGGTTCAGTTATGAGAACCCATGATGAATATGGTGCTCAGGATTCTTACGAGCGTGGACGAGATGCCATGGGAGAAAATGTCTGTAATGGAAATGATGACATAGATTCTAATGGAAGGAGATTCCAAGAGACACTGTCAGATGTTGCAGCCACCATGAGAAGCTTGATTAAATCCCAGGAAGAGCAGCATCAGTTGAATGCTGCTATGTTGCAGAGTTTGACAGACTTGCAAAGAAAGATAGACTCTGGGCGGGGTACAGCAAGACCAGAAGGTAGTAAGAGTAGTACTAGGAGAAGGAGAAGGACTTCTAATAGATCATTTGACTTAGAAGAATCCAGTGGGGATTCAAGCTCTTCTTCTCGTAAAGGAAACATAAAGAGGCACCATAGGGATCACTCTCGGGATGAATTTAAGAAGGCTAAACCTCCTACATTTGACGGTGAGGTAAAAACTAGACAAGAGGCTGAAGCTTGTCTTCTTGGGATAAAGAAGTACTTCCAAGTTTAGGATTATTTGGGAAACATGAAGGAAAGGGTTGCCATATTCAATATGAATGGAAGAGCATCCATTTGGTGGGAACACTTCAAGCAAGTAAAGAGGATTAGCGAAATGAGACTTAAGTGGAAACAGTTCAAGAAGTATTTCAAGCAGAAATACCTCTCTGAAAGGTATTATGATGACAAGATTAAGGATTTCCATGAGCTAAGATTGGGACAACAGACCATGGAAGATTATACGAATAAATTCTTGGAATTATTGAGGTATGTCAGGTACATCAAAGATGAAAAAGTTAAGTTCCAACATTTTCTGAGTGGATTACCTTAGTCTTACAAAGACAGGATTGGGTTTTATGAACCTAGAACTCTTAAAGAAGGAATCAGGAAGGCTAAGTATTTCTATGAGCAAAGCAAAGGTAAACCTGATTACCATAAGGCATGGAAGGACAAGAAAAATGAGAAGTTTGACCAAAGAAAGAAAGGTTTCAAACCTTGTAACTTCAGGAATCAGCAAAAGCAGCCATCCCAAGCCGCGAGTAAGTCAGTTGGAGTGATAGGAGGAAAGCCTAAAGATCCACAACATAATAGAGGACCACTCCAATGTTGGAAATGTTGAGGACCCCACATGCGTAGAAGTTGTCCACTCAAGAATGAGAGTGCAAGGCCAACTTACAACATTCAAGAAGCAGAAATAGTGGGTCAAGTAGCAAGGGCAGTCCCTAAGATTTATGCATCACTGGAGGACCACCAGGCAGATCACCAGTCAACTGTGGTTGAAGTTGCAGGTAAGATTGTTGAGCAATCTATTTCTATTTTAATTGACCCTGGTTCTACTCACAGTTACATTACTCCTAGAGTAGTGGAGATTTTTGTTGTTAAGAAAGTAAAGCATAGAAAATCTTGGTTAGTTCAGTTAGCCACTAGAACTAAGAGAAAGGTCAGTGAAGTCATAGAGAACTGTCCATTGCTCATGAATGGATTGGTCACTTGTGTAGATCTGAATGTTCTACCGCTTGGTTCCTATGATGTTCTCATTGGAATGGATTGGTTGGAAGCTCACAAGGTAAAGCTTGATTGTTATAATAATACTTTTGAATGCATGGATGAATAAGGGAACCCAGTAGTGGTAAAAGGTATTCCAAAGGTGATTTCAGTATGGCAGGTTTCAGTAATGCAGTTGAAGAAGTTTTGTGGGAAAGGTTTCCAGTTGTATGTAGCTCATATTGTGGAGGCAAAAGAAGATGAAACTCCTCAGTTGGAGGACTATCAGGTGTTATAGGAATTCAAGGATGTGTTTCCTGATGAGATTCCAGGACTTGCTCCAAAGCGGGACATTGATTTCACAATTGAACTTGTGCCAGGACCAGCACCAGTGTCCAAGACACCCTACAGGATGAGTACACCATAGATGCTAGAGTTGAAAATGCAACTGCAGGAGTTGTTGGAAAAGAAGTATATCAGGCCAAGTGTGTCTTCATGGGGAGCACCAGTCCTATTTGTAAAGAAGAAAGATGGTACACTCATGTTGTGTATTGATTACAGACAGTTGAACAAGGTTACTGGGAAAAATAAATATCCTTTTCCTGGGATTGATGACATCTTTGATCAAATGAGATGAACAAAGTTATTTTCCAAGATTGACTTGAGGTCTAGTTATAATCTGGTGAGAATCAAGGATGAAGACATTCATAAGATAGCCTTCAGAACAAGGTATGGGCATTATGAGTTTGTAGTGGTACCATTTGGTCTCACAAATGCACCAGCTACATTTATGTGCCTTATGAACAGTGTCTTTAGCAGGTATTTAGACAAGTTTGTTCTTTTTTTCCTTGATGACATTCTTGTTTATTCTAAGAACGACGAAGAACATGAAGAGCATTTGAAATTGACATTGCAATTGCTAACGGAGCATCAGCTGTATGCAAAGCTGAGCAAGTGTGACTTCTATAGAGATAGAATTTAGTACTTAGGCCACATTATCTCAGAAGAGGGTATATCTGTGGACCCTGGAAATATTGAAGCCATTATGAATTGGCCTACTCCAAGAAATGTGACAGATGTAAGATGTTTTATGGGACTTGCAGGATACTACAGGAGATTCATTAAAGGATTCTCCAAAGTTGCACATGCCATCACTTCTTTGCAAAATAAGGGGATAAAGTTTGAATGGACATTGAGGTGTGAAGAAATCTTCCAGGAGTTGAAGTGTACCGACCTAAAGAAATATTTTTTGGTGTGTACCGATGCATGCGGACAAGGGCTTGGAGGAGTCCTTATGCAAGACAACCACATGATATGTTACGAGTCAAGAAAGTTGAAGGAGCATGATAAGAACTATGCTAGTCATGATCTAGAGCTTGCAGCTACAGTACATGCCCTCAAGATGTGTAGGCATTACTTAATGGGTAGAATATTTGAGCTCAGGATAGACCATTGTGGTTTGAAGTATCTATTTGATCAGCCTACTCTAAATGTTAGGCAAGCGAGATGGCTACAGTTTTTATGTGAGTTTGATTTTGAATTCAAGCACATAAAGGGAAAAGAGAATAAGGTAGCTAATGCACTCAACAGGAAGGTGCAGGACATGCATGTGGCATCTCTTAGTATTTTCCAATCAGATTTGAGGCAGCAAATTGTTAATCATACTGCCGGAGATGAATTGTATGAGCTGGTAAAAGACAAATTGCAGCAGCAAAGTCTTGAGAAGAGGTATGAGGGATACAAATTGAAAGAAGATGGACTTCTTACTTATAAAGGTAGAATTTATATTCCAAATATAGCAGATTTGAGGAGAGTTGTTATGGATGAGATCCATCAAGCTCCGTATTCTGGTCACCCAGGATACCAGAAGACGATTGCTACCACCAGAAAGCAGTACTTTTGGCCAGGAATGAAAAAGGATTTGGCTGAATACATTTCAAGGTGCTTGAAATGTCAAGAGGTAAAGGTGGAGCATCAACACCCAGCAGGTTTGTTGCAGCCTTTTCCAGTTCCAGAATGGAAATGGGAAGTTATTTCCATGGATTTTATTACAGGATTGCCAATGACTTGGAGACAGCATGATTCCATCATGGTTGTGGTAGAAAGGTTGACAAAGGCAACACATTTTATACCGGTGAAGTCTACGCATAAGACTGATGACATTGCAAAGATCTTCATGAAGGATATTTTCAAATTGCATGGATTTCCTAAGGCAATAGTCTCTGACAGAGATGTCAAGTTCACTTCCAATTTTTGGAAGGGGTTGTTTGCAGATTTGGGTAAAAAGCTAAACTTTAGCACTGCATACCATCCTCAAACAGATGGGAAGACAGAGAGAGTTATTTAGGTGCTTGAAGATATGCTTCGCATGTACGTGATGGACAAACCAACCAAGTGGGAAGATTACTTGCACTTAGTAGAGTTTTCTTATAACAATGGATAGCGGGCATCCTTGGGGATGAGTCTGTATGAAGCTTTGTATGGAAGAAGTGTAGGACACCAGTAACTTGGGATAATCTAGTGAACAGGGTTGTGCTTGGTCCGGAATTGCTCAAGGAAATGGAGCAAGAGGTTGTAAAGATCAGGCAGAATCTGAAAGCAGCACAGGACATACAGAAAAGCTATGCAGATAAGCATAGGATGAATAAGGAGTTCAGTGTTGGGGATCATGTTTACCTCAGAGTGAGGGAAAGGAAGAGTTCCTTGAAGCTTGGAAGTTGTGCCAAGCTATCACCAAGATATTGTGGGTCATTTGAGGTGCTTGAAAGAACAGGGCCAGTTGCATATAGACTTGCATTTCCTAGTAGCACTAGAGATCATAATGTTTTTTTTGCTTAAGATATATGTACATGATCCTAACCATGTGATAAATTGGGATGTGATTCAAGGGGAACCCAAGGGAGAGTTCCAAATCGAGTCAATGTGCATCCTCGATAGGAAGGTCACAATGCTCTGAAACCAGGACATAGGTCAGGTAAAGGTGCAATGGGAGCACTATGGACCTGAAGAGGCTACGTGGGAGCTGGAGGATTCCATGCGATTGGCACATCCATTTTTGTTCAATTTTGCGGAACACTAAGGCGGTACAAGTGTAACATTTTGTTCAAATTTTGTAAAGCACTAAGGACAGTGCTATTGAATGGGGAGGGGAATGTAACACCCCGGTTTTGACCCCTCTTGCATTAAATGTACATGATGTATATATTGTAATGAATCGTGGTGTGGAGCTAAAGGAAAAATCCCCACCATTGATTTGGTTGTGTTATGTTTTGGCGAATGGAATCGTTACCGATGGTATATCGTGGTTTACGAAACACATTAGTTGGCATCATGTAAATATGAAATTTAATTAAATGAACCCCAACCAGCTATGTTACTGTAACCATATTGAAAATGGCATGATATTCCTAAGGATAGGGAGGGGAAATTGTTAAACCTTGAGCCCATGGGGGAAAATCCATGTGTCATCCACCCTTTTTGACTTGTTCACCTTCACTTGTATCATCCAACTACCACCATTAAAAAGTTCTGCTGTTAGTTGGGGTAGTTATTCCTGGGGAGTGGAGTGTGGCAGGACTATCAGTCCTTTCCCACACGCACACTCCACCAGTAGGTTGACCCTCACGTTGGTAGGGAAACCGCCACCACCATCACTCCATGCGGACTCTCCATTCTCTCCACTATGCCATTCTCTCCATTGTATGCTCATCCTCACGCACCGATTGGGATTGCTGGTTGTTTTTCTCATGCAGCAAGCGAGAGAGCCATTTGGCGGTCATCCACGATTCATGCTATGGTCGTATATGATTTCCTTATAGATCTGTGGACTGTATATGTATCTATGCATGTTGCCGAGAGGGGGATTTCTCTTCCATTCCCGGACTGTGTAAATTCCTTGTGAATTCACTGTTGAGATCGGGAGCTGTTGTTTCCCCACGTTTTGTTGGATGTGTTTGCTTTTACGTTTTGGGATATTGTAGGTTGTTATGGAGTCGTTTTGGCCACGATAGGGCCAAGAACGACTCAGGAATTAATTCCCCTATCCAAGATGTGAATAGCTTGTTTGACTGCATGTATGCAGTTGTTGGTCTTCGGACTGTGTTGGAGTGGGGATGAGGGCTTGGTTTGGTTGATAAACCTAGTGTGTTTGGGAACCACACAGACCGAGCTAGAGGGCTGGCTTTCTTCTCCACAACCCCTGAATAGCACTGGAAGGGGGGTCAGGGCCTAAGGGACTGTGTAGCAGAGAAGGGATTGATTTCCTTATGTTGGGTGTGTGTGGGTGTCTTAGAAGTCAGGCTAGTTCTGGTGTAGGTGTCCTCAGCTATTCAATGATCTCACCAGCTTAGCATTTAGCCTTTCTCAACTCCTTGTTGGCCTGACAAACCCAACTGTGTTGGCTTGGATGATTTGTTGATGGCCTGATAAACCCAACTTTGTTGGATTGACTATTTTGTACACCCTTGGCTATGTGTAAGCATGCTTGCTCCTTATTCCTTGGGGAATCATGCGCAACTCAAGGGTGGAAGCATTGCTGAGAGATTATAGAGCACGCTGGCCTATGGTTGGGTGGAACGTTGCAGCGACGTAGCTAGTTGCGGGACGAGTTCTTTATAATATAAGTATTCTTGACCATTTCATTTCTCCAATCATGTTTACTATTAATGAATTCCAATGAACATGTTTGAATGAATGAATGTATGTTTGCTCCCGTTGTGTATGTGAATGATTATGCATCTTATCATGTTTTATGTTCAAGCATTTCGGTTTTATATATGTTCATGTACATGGGGCGATTTTCTGGGATTGTTAATGGAATGGTAGCATCCTCTTCTTCGGTCGGAGGGTCGGGGACATTACATATAATCTCTCCCAAATAGTACAATAGCTCATGCAAGGCATAATCCCTCCATGAGCATGAATATGCAATGAAACCTGGAAATGGTTAACAGAAAGTGCTACAATAGAATAACCCATGATCTTCCCTGTAGCTTACACCTACAATTAAAACTCCATTAAATCTCCATGAAATACCTAAGTGGACTCTCCAAACACCAACTTGGATGGGAATATTTCACCCTCGAAATTGGCTAAAGCAACAAAACTAGTCATCCACTAGCTCTCACAATTCACAAATGATCAAAAGCCCTTCTCTTGGTCGATTCATGTATTTTAAAAACATCCTTAGCCTTATAAGGTTACCAATCCATCTAAAAACTCAAACCAATTCGAATTTGGGTGTGGGCTCAAGATTTTCCATGTGTCCTCCCTTTCCTAGCCTTCCATCTTCCCCAATTTGAGTAGGAACCCATTGAGCTTATCCAACTCACATGAGCGCCCTATTGGATGCTCTATTTAAATATGACATGTCAGATATGTTATATTTATTTCATGAGACTTTATTTGTGTCATAGGTGTCATAGAATCTTCATCATTGTTTTCATAGAGCTAGGGAATTTAGTCAAAGTGTCTCACTAGCTCCAAAATGACTCTTCCTCTTCCATGGGAGTTACTCTTCCACTCCAATTCGACCTTAATTGATTCATTCCAAGCATATTGACCTTCCAACTCCTCCCAAGAACATTAAGCTTTCCACAGATTCACATTTGCAAGAGGAGGATGCCATGTGGCACACAATTTCTAGCTTCTGTGGGCCCCTTAGTCTCCATGTGTCTTCATGCTCCATTGCCACTTCAATTTTATCTTGTATTTATTTAATAAGATCTATTATTAAATATTTATTCCATTCTAATGTCTAAACATCATTTATTAGCTCCCTTATTAAAATTCCAAATGTATCCATCCAATCTAGGGAACTAATAGGATTGATGGAATTGTCCTGCTATGTACTTATTTGAATGGCGACATTACAATGACAAGGTAGGTGAAATGAATGGAAAATGTGGGAGATTAAAGGTTAATTCATAATTTGGTGTTTTATTTTTTATGCATGTGTCTAAAATCAGGGTGAAAATTTGAGGAAAGTGGAAAACAGGTAATCAACGTCCACCTTTGTTGTGCAATAGAAACTTATGTCAATAGTGGTTGTTGTGGACAACATTAAGTTTTAAGGTATCAAAGTTTTCTCTTGTCACCTTATACATCGCTAAGAGCTCCAAGCCCTTGCAAATATCAGCTTGAAGTATCATGTATTCCTTCGATGGATGCATGATGATCATAAAATATAAAAACATAGAGCAGTGAGGCCTACGTATTTGTATATGAGTTTCTCTTATTTCTGATTTAAAATGAATGTTGACAACTTTCTTTAGTATGCTTCATACGAACCTCATCTCAATGTTAGATCTCTATCAAAATTGATAATAATGAAATC
Organism: Pseudotsuga menziesii; assembly: GCA_001517045.1. Taxonomy (NCBI): domain Eukaryota; kingdom Viridiplantae; phylum Streptophyta; class Pinopsida; order Pinales; family Pinaceae; genus Pseudotsuga; species Pseudotsuga menziesii. The sequence continues at coordinate 501,492 of LPNX010927284.1, forward strand.
TGCAAGCATTTTTATGAACGACTTATTGTTGAAAGTGCTTGTGTTACCTATATCTCTATCATATACAATGTGTTTTTTGCTTGTGTTCTTTTCACCCTTCTTTTCTTTGCATGTGTTATTTGCGTTGTTATTTCTTTTCATTTTCTTCCAAGTTCTCTCAATGTTATGTATCAACCTTTTTTGTGGCCATTGAACCAAGAAGTGGTGGTACCTATGTGCATAAACAAAAAATCTCTTTCCGGATGTCGAATACATATCATATTCAATCATCAAATAATCTTGACAATTGATGTGGTTTAAAATTCAACTGTGTTTCTTGACAATTTTATTAGAATTTTATTGAATGGTCTTGCTGTTGTTTCTTCTCACTTTCGAACGATGCGGTTTGTATGATAAAATTCTACTAAGTAGCTTTGTTTCTCCCTTCGGGAAACATGTACATAATATAATTTATCTATTATGCTCTATTTAGTAAATAAAGTCAAGTATTATATACAAATAAATAGACCTAGATTCAATATGATTTTAATAAATATAACTACAATGCATAGTTCCCTTAGTAATGACCCTCATAGTCAACTCCTCTAGTTCAAAATTAATATCCAACTTCCTCCCCCAAACCATTAACTTGTGTTTCCTCCTTCACTATACCTTTGTCCATTTACAAATAACCACAATAAAAAAATCCCTTACATATGATTTTATTGTTGATAGGGACCAAGTCCTCCACATCTATGCCTTATTCAATGTTTCCCATCTCACCTCTCATCAAGCCACCTTATGTTAATGGAAATTGTTCCATATCCTAATCCATGAAGCCTACTCAATGTGCTCTCATGTGTATTGCTTGAAATCCACCTACATAACATATATCATGTCCCCTTCTAGGAATTCAACATCATCTTCGATCTAATCTCAATGCCAAACAAATTCCTTGTAAAGTATACCCATGTATGATGACTGAAGACCCAATGGCCTCTCTCTCTCTCTCTCTCTCTCTCTCTCTCTCTCTCTCTCACACACACACACACACCGTTATTGGATCCAACTCTTTTTATTTTCCTTCAATCAACCTAGAGCCCTCACTTAAAGGTAACTTGATGATAAGAAATTGATAATCTATACCAAAAAACAAATAAAACATGCACAACACAAGACATAGCTTGATCCAATAAATACAAACCAAAAGAAGTAGATGATGGTGTAAATAATCTAAGATAAAAGATAATACATTAAAACTCCAATATTCAAAACTATCACTTGTGGCTCTCTTGGTTTAAGAATGAATCCAAGAGCCTCTCTATATGCTTATAAAATATTCACATTAAAAACTCTAGTCTATGTGAGCATGCCACTCAAGAATATAGATAATTTTTATATGAATATGCATTAACTTAATTAATGGTATATGAGGCAAAAGTTGGGCTTCTAACTAACCACTCATAAATGCTTATAAGAATGCATCAAAGTTAAGCACTAAGTATGCTTCTAACGTACTAACCAAAATATTAGTAAACAATGCCTCAAATATGGGTAGAAGGGTGCATCCTTTTCTCTTTGGTTATTTAAGTTTGCAATGTCCTCAAAATATATTTACTTATTTCTTGGGACACTAGTTGAATTAGAAATGAGTTACTTATCTTCTTAGGACATTGTACATATTCCTATTTCTTATTAGTTTCTCCGAGTTTAAGTATAATGCTTCATCACTTTCTTCAAAATATGAAAATGATATGTCATATATAAAGAAAAAATCGACAAGAAATAAAGGTCTTGGATAAAAAAAACCACTCCCCCTATCTTATCTTAGAGGAGATACTCATCTAATCTAAATATATCCCTGGCTTTCCCAATAACTATGCTAACCCATTCCTTTTATCCAAATGCCCACCGCAAAAGTAACCAAGGTAATAACTAATCTAACCTATTCCTTTCATTCCTTTCGTCCTAATGCCCACCCCTCAAGTAAGCAAGCTACTCAATGTCCCCCATAAAGGAGTGAAGAAGTCCGGTCAATGTAGTAGAAGAAAAGGACAGGGCCTTGGGCACTGAAGTAATAGAAATAAAAAAATGTTGAAATATAAGTACCAACCACACCACTCCATTCTAATATCAACATGACGATAGGATACAAGTCTCTTTTTAGTTGATTCCCATTCTCCGATTCCATTGTGGTATGAATGTGGAAGTTATATGAACTAAGAAGACGTCGGCGAATTTGGGTTTCGGTCTATGCAATATGCTTAAAGACGTCGGCGAATTGGGTTTCCGTCTATGCAATATGCTTAACCTCGTGTATATATATAGAGAGAGAAAGTGATAAATCAAAATTCAAAACGTCCACTCATCTTATTTCAGCTTTCGAAATGGAAGAGCAAGAACCAAGAGCAGCAGAGCGCCGTTCATCGCCTCCTCCGGATATTCTCAGTGACACTGAGTTGGGAGATAGGAATCGTCGTGTCGGGGTGAGATGGGAAAGTCTTCTACGAAGAGAGGAACGCATGGGAACGCCCATTCCTCGTCGATACTCGAGAAATAGGAGGCAGAGACGTCTAAGAACACCGGAAGAGATACGAATTGAGGCGAATATAGAAACACTGGAACACACATTGAGACGAATCGAGAGGCTTAGAGAAGCATTTCGTCGACCATCGAGAAACAGGGAGAGAATGAATCGAATCACAGCCAGAGCCAGAGCCAGAGCCGCTATAGTGGAGCAGTACTTGACTCGTATAACAATTTCAGAGCATCACGTCCATGATAGAACGAGTAACACTTCAAGTTGCTCAATTTGCCTTAACGATTTTCAACTAGGCCAGCAGGATGCGTCTCAAATGCATTGCGGCCACATCTACCATACGCCTTGCATTTCCCAGTGGCTGCAGTCAGAGGATACATGTCCACTCTGCCGTCGCCGATCGCGGGGGTTGTCACAATCTCCCTTGTAATTCTTTATTATTAATATAAATTCATTTCTTCTCCTTAAATTTTAATATGCCTGCAGTAAATTTTAATTCTTTATTATTAATATAATGATGAAGTAGTGTATTTTTTATAATGTGTAAAAGTAGGTCTTTTTGGTCAAAAGATATTTTTACTAAATTGTTGAGAAATTAAAAAGTTATAACAAGAACACAGTGTATTTTTGTTAAGAAGTTACATAAATTGTTTTTAAAATTTGTATTTTTGTAATCTAAAAAAACAGTTCTATTTATGTATACAATTTGGTCATCCCCTCTCTCAATATACCTTTCCAATTAAGAAAACCCCTAGTTTTATTAAATATTGTAGGTATCCAATTTTATCAACCCATTTTTAACACCCCCTTTATATCATATTATCAAGTTGTATCAAACCAGAGCCGTAGTGCATCTTAGTATAAGCAAATAAGATGCAAATTAAAATAATAGGATAATGCTAATAATGATCCAACTGGGATTGTAGGGGCTATTGATCAATTTGTAGAGTTGGATAGTGGAAGTCCCAACAAAATAGTAATGGGGAAAGAAAAATGCTTAAAAAGAGCAAAGAATGTAAAAGATCAATAGTCCAATAATCAGTGCAATGCTTAGAAAAGAAGAGAATTTGCACATATTTCACACCAGACCTTTCCAATCTACCAATTTTAGATCATGTAAATACAAATATAGCCACATAGAGCTCATGTTTTCTACAATCTCAATACATTAAACTCTATAAAAATGTAAAATTGAAATCCTTTCATGGATGGAATTCAGTACATTTCATTGTAATTTATTTATTAAGACAATATGTGAACAAACACTTGATTTTCTCTAAGAACAAACTACAACAAAGAAATAGTATTGATTGATGGTAAAAAAGTATCAATTTTCTTTAAACATGTTTAAAAAACTTGAAACAATGTATTGACAAATAGTTAAGTCCTAATGAAGTATTTCTAATCCATGGTGCTAACTTTCCTCTACCTTAATTGACCATCTTGTATACAATCACTTTCTAAATTTAACTTTACTTAACATTACATAAAACTCTATTCAACATAAATATTAAATATTTTTTCAACAATATCATGAAACAATTATAAAAACCATTCTATTTCACACACACACACACCAATATAATATAAAAAAATTAGTAATCAAGGTTCCAGTGGACACCCGTAAGACACATTAGGGTATCATGGCTATTAGCAGACCAAGCCAAAACCTTTTGTAGTTCGTTCTTATTCTCGAGGAATATGTCAATGACCGGAATCCATGAGGAATTTGATAAGGCACAACATTGTGTGAGATATATGAAAAATTGGTGGGAAGGAAGGTCTCTCCAGGAATCCTCCAAATATATCAAGAGGAAGCTATATATATGAATACATCCCAATATTTGAATGTTATTCATCAACCCACCCAAATAAAATAGCCCCCAATATTTATATTATTATGTCAAATTAAAACCCCCCATTGACCCCTTATTATGAAGTAATATATTTTTGAGGCTTTTAGGAGTATTCAAACCCCAAATATGAATGGATGTGATATGATTTTTCTTCACTAGTGAATCCCTCGTCATCCATAACAGACACTGAGGATTAGAGGTGTCATGTATTTTTGTGATAAAGAGAGATTTAAGTGTTCCATAACATGTGCACACTATGTCTAAATTGAAGTTCATTCATTATTTAAACACATGCAAATCACATGCATAATACTTATCATGTGTATGATAATTAAATAGTAAACATAAAAGAGAATTTGATATATATATATATATATATATATATATATATATATATTNTGTAAAGCAGTATGTTTCCTTAACCATCACTGCAAAGAAATAAAATATTCCATTATATCATAAGTCAAGGGTTTCATCCATTAACCATGGTAATGGACATGGGGCACATTCATTAATCTAAAAATATCCTCATGGCACCCATCCTCACTTTAGGGCCGGATACCGCATAACAAAATCTTGTGTGATTGTTAGAGGCTTGATTCATGGAACAAAAACCCTAAAATATTCCCTTATGGTATACATTGGATGAATATCCTTCCTCAATTGGGGTCAAGTGCCTAAGCCCATCCATAGAGCCAAAAATATCCTAATGGCATGCATGTCTCCAATTAGATAGCAACAATCCTCTAAAGAGGTCATGCATGTTGTTTTAGGCCTCCTTAAGGAATATTGAGCCATAAAATCTTACCTCATAACATAAGTCCTTAGGTTTCTCATCCAACATTGGTATAGTAATGGAATAAGTTCCCTAGTGCTCAAAACCTTTAATTGAAACCAATTTCCAAATTCATACAAAAAATATAGACTAGAGAGGTGAAGTGTTTGGTGGTTTGAGGCCTTATTTATGGCCCTTAAGATTTAAAAAATCTTACTTTAGGTACCAAAGAATATGTTTCCTCCACTAAACATGGTTAACCCTATGAACCATCTAATCTTAAATGCACGATAAGATTATTGCAGTCATATCCTCACTCAAAAGATAAGATTATTGCAATTATATCCTCACTCAAAAGCTAGATCACTTACAAGTGTTATTTGGCTCTTCCTCCAAATAAGTGAATCCATTAGAACATAATGTACATGTTTTCTAAACTAAAGTAAAGTCACATGATTTGATGCAATGCCATTTAAATAATATTATATTAAATTAAACTTAATTCTATTTTTAAGGTGCTGTACACGTTTTCTAAGATAAAGTAAAGTCACATGATTTGATGCAATGCCAATTAAATAATATAATATTAAATTAAGCTTAATTCTATTTTTAGGTGTTTCGACATGATTTTTCCCTTTAAGGAATTTATACCAAATTTAATCGAACTGGGTGTTAAAAACCATCAATAATAACTCGAAAATTAGGTCGGCCAATTTGGTTTTCCTATACGTTGTTCTTAATAGTATTAAAACAACAACAACAAATTGATAAATCAAAATTGGAAACGTCCATACCTTACCTTTCGAAATGGAAGAACAAACACCAAGAGCAGCAGATCGTGGTTCATCGCCGCCTCCTCCGGATACTCTCAGTAATTAGAAAACTTAAGAGGAGGATGTGCAGAGCCAAAAGCTCACACACATAGAATAGTACTCAACCAATTCAATTAACAAATGAGAAATGATTACAATATATAGGTAACAACACTAAATCTAGATCCATAATATGTGGATCTTAAACCTATGCATACCAAACATAGAGAGTACACCTCAACACACTCCCAAACAATCTGCCTAGCATTTCTACATTATATCTAACATCAGTCACAGTGAGTTCAGATCTCCTGATCAGAGTTATGAGTTAAGAGATGCGAATGCTGAGAATGTTTTGAGGGATACGAATCCTCCTCGTGTTGGGGTGATATTGGAAACTCAGCTACTACGAAGAGAGGAACGCATGGGACACACATTCAGACGAACTGAGACATTGAGAGGAGTTCAGAGGATTAGAGAAGCAATGCAGAGGAATTGGGAAGCACTCCAGAGGATTTGAGAAGCACTCCAGAGGAATAGAGGTGCAATTCAGAGGAATCAACAAGCAATAGATCGGGCACTTCATCGACAGAATCGAGTGACAGGCAGAGCCGTTATGGTGGAGCAGTACCATTTCAGAGGAACGTCCATGATAGAACTAGTATCACTTCAACTTGCTCAATTTGTCTTATCGATTTTCAATTGGGCAACGAGGATGCGTCTCAAATGCATCCATCGCGGACCCAAATATCCCGACAATCTATCTCCTAATGCGTTATTGTCAATACAATTTTAGATAATGTAAATTCATTGTTTTTCATTTCTTTTTCATTGAAACGTTGGTGTATTTCTAATCATTGTTTTCGAAATGGTATACTATTTTTGGAGCCCCACCATTTTAATAACTTTTCTATTAAAAAAGAATTAATTTTTTTTTAACATTCCACTGACATCGGTTAATACTTTTTTAAACTCCATTATAATCTTTTCACCATTTTAATAACTTTTCTTAAAATAAAATGAAAAGAAGCTTTTAAAACATTCGATTGACATGGGTTAATATTTTTTGAAACTCCATTGGAATCTTTTCATGAAACGGTGAAAGAAAATACCTTCTTTTGTTTGGATGGATTCTCAAGGATTTTCTTTCTCCGCGTTTCGATCACCTTACAGTATATTCACGCACATTTTTTCTTGGTTGAACCAATATTTTCTCATGCAGACTCTTGGACGATTTTTTCTTCAGCAGCTACAGCTTTTGCGGAGCTTTCAACCCTTCAACATTCTTCAATAGCAATCGGATCGGTTTCTTTCTTCAATGGATTCGCTATTCCTCGCGCTAGATTTCTCGTCATATAGACCGATCTAGGGTCATGCAACTCAGATTCTCTCTTCATGGCTTTACTCACACACGCATCTGCCTTTTTTACACGAATTTCTCGTGTTGCCCAAACTATGAGACGGCGATCTTCTCCGCTCATCCACCGATTTAATGGTTTACTTCTCACAGAGCGGTCTTGTTTGCGGCGTTGTTCTTTCTTCAAGCCGGCTGGGTTTCTGGGCAGCGCTTTGCCGTCTCGGCTTCTGATCTGATTATAGCAGACTCATTTCACACGGATTTTCATGTTGTGGGGGACATGGATCACACCAGATTTTACCACCAAGTTCTACAGTCGCACCTTTCACTTCAACCCACAACATAGGTTTCGAATTAATAAATTTATCTCTTTATTTAGGGTGGAGACCAGGACTCCTTTTATGGAGTGGTGGATCTAACTTCTGGTTTCTTATAGTGAAGAGGTTTCCTCACACTCTTCATTCTTTGAAGAGGCTTAACAATGTTTACCATATTATATTACTTTTATTTTCCTATTACATTATTATTTGTTATCTTTGTTTTAACTACCAATTATCACATGTAAATTAAGAAATTATTTTATGATTGTTTATTTAGGTTTTGAAATAATGTTTATAAAATAAATCTTGATAATAAAGTTGCCACATTTTCTTGTAATGTAAGAAAATGGTCTTTTAACCACCAATGGGATGTTCATCTTGAAGGAGAATAACACCAAGTTCATTGTGGCAAGCATCACTCTCAATAGTGAAGGGCTTGGAAAAATCAAGCATAGTTAGAACAAGCATGGTACACATAGCTTGTCAAATGCACACTAAGCAACATTTGTCCATGTAAAAGCATGTAGTTGCAATCTTCCCATTATCCTTGACAAACTTGCAGTTAGTCCAAAAAATCAATGAAGGATCTTGAGTGTATGAGGATGCGACCAATTTTTCATCGCATCTATTTTTGTAGGATCTACGCAAACCCCTTGTGCTGAAACAATATGCCCTAGATACTCTACTTCCTCCTTCCCAAAAACACATTTAGATTGTTTACATTGTAGTACAATATTGAGATGTTAGATATGATCAACCCATGTTTTACTATAGATGAGGATATCATCAAAGAAGACCATAATGAAGTCTTGCAAGTAGGGTCGGAATATTTTATTCATCAATGCCTAGAATGTGGGAGGATCATTCGTGAGGCCAAAGGGCATGACCAAAAATTCATAGTGGCCATCATGTGTTCTTAAATATGTTTTAAGATATCATCCTCATGAACCCGAATTTGGTGATACTTGAAACGAAGATCCAACTTGGAGAAAAAATGAGCACCATGAAGCTCATCAACAACATGAATTGGAAACTTATCCTTGATTGTGATGCAATTAAGTGCTCGAAAGCCAATGTAGATACACCGTGACCGATCTTTTTTTTCCGAACAAGAACAATTGGTGAAGAAAAGGAACTGGTACTAGGGCGAATAATACCTTGCTTCAGTAAGTCTCCAATGAGCATCTCAATCTGTTCCTTTTGGTGAAATGGGTAGCGATATGGCATTATGTTTGGAGGGACGCTTCCAAGAAGGAGAAGAATATAATGGTCCTCTAGTCTTGAAGGTGGAAATCCCACTAGTTTATAAAAAACACATGCATATCAATAAAAAATTTGTTGTAGATCCAAGGGAGTAGTGGAGACTGCTCAAGGTTGCATTTGAATGAAATTGTCATGTCCCCTCCCCTCAACTCGACGATGGAGAGGACGTGATTGCATTGTTGCTACTATCAAATAGGTAATCTAGCCCCATAACATATAAAATGCATTGAAATGAAATACGTATGTAAATATATAATTCATTTAACATCAAAAGCAAATACATTTCATTTGCATTCAAGAATTCGACATGTTCATGATAATTTAAAACAAATACAGTTGCAGACTTTAATACAAAAGAAATACTTATCTTGAAAAAGAGTTGTCCTGCAACCAGCTATGTCGCCGCAACGTTCCACCAAACCGTAGGCCAGTGTGCTCATTAATCTCATAGCACCACTGCCACCCTCGAGCTGGGCATGATTTCCACAAGGAACTAGGGAACAACAGGCTCACACATAGCCAAATACACATCAAAACTCATCCAAGCCAAACATAGTTGGGTTTATAAGGCTGCTAAGGAAGTGGAAAGGATAATTCATAGGCTAGTGAGATCAACCACAAAGCTATGGACACCTACACAAGACTTGGCTTGGCCTCCTCAGTAACTACACCACCCAACACAAGGAAGTATTCCCTTCACTGCGACATAGTTCCCTCAGGCCATACCTTCCCTTCCAATGCTCTTCAGGGGGTGCATAAAGGAATAACCAACCCCTCTTAATCTCTCTATGAGGTCCCTCTCTCCATTAGCTTTATTAAGTGAATTATGACCTCTTCCACTCTTATCGTTTAGACCAAAGCAAGAATTTATAGAACAACAAAACACAAGTGCTCAGTATGGACAAAAAACATCCTCGAAGCCAAAACAAAAATGGAAACAAGGGGAAAACAACTATCTGATAGAAATTCGATTTCAGAAATGTCTATGGGCTTCATATGGGAGAAAATAGCCTCTTCAAACCCCCAATTCGTGGATCTATTCTACCATCGACTGTGCAACACCAAAAATGAATTTGCCCAGCTGTGTAAATGAGGAAACAACAGAAAAACATCCAGGAGAGAGCCCAACCACTGAGCATTACAAAAAAGACTTCTTGGCCATGGGGAAAAAGAAGGAAACTATTGAAAAACGCCAAGGAGCTCAAAAATGCATGAGGGAGAGGAGGATGTGAATGCATAATGGGATGGGCAGGAATTTGTGGGTGTTTTCTTGCCTAATAAGTAAAAACACGATTTTCCAAAAAATGATGGCTTCTCAAATTCAAGTTTGACGGCCATACTCTTCCCATCCCCATGTATTAACTACCTAAACTAATTTCTAGAAGAAATAAATGATTGGGAACAAAAGACAAAATGGGTATTTGACATCTTTATGGGTTTTCTCTTTGACATTTGGCTTTACCCTATTGGCTCAAGGGTTTGAATATTCCCCCCTATTCCTTGTGAAATCATGCCCCTATCTCTTTAATGTTGCATTGACATAGCTAGTTGTGGGCATTTTTATTAATTCCATATTTACATGAAGATTCACCACATCACATTCACCTAAGGGAAAGGAAAAAATTTCAAAGCACAAGTTATAATCTCCAATAGAGATTCAAACATTACAACACTTCCCCTTGCAAGGTAAGGTGTCCCCATTGGAAATCATGATCTCAAAGATGGAGCAATGATGGACAAAAAAATCATCTTGTTTGGTGATCCGAGGGTCAATGAAGTTATAAGTGCTAACACAATCAATGAGTATTGTAAGAGGGAGTTTCTTAAAGAAGCCCTTGACGTGGATGGTTTGTGGGCTGGTGACTCTATCTAATGCATGAAGATATATCACTCAATGGTCATCCTAAGTAGGAGGGCCAATAGGAAGCTGTTGAATGTCAACCACATAATCTACTAGATCCCAATTATTATCATAAATTTTAGGTGCAAGTGGATAATCCACATCCAATATATAGAGCTTTTATTCGGCACATAGATGTCCCGAGATGAATTTCTCATCACATTTATAACAAATCCATTTTTCTCTACGTGTAGGTCTCTCAGCTTCATACAAATTTTTGATAGGAGTGGTTCTAGGAGATTGCTTGATTGGAGGACTTTGGGGAAGCATATTTATAAATTGAACAAAAGTGGATTAGGAGCATTGTTGAGCTATGATGTTGTCCTCTGCCAACTTAGCCAACCCTGTGAATTTCATCATTGTGTTGGGACATAACATTTTAACCTCAGGTGAGTTTGCATCCTTTAGACCACTGCTAAAATAAATCTTATAGAATGCATCAGAAAATCATTCTTTGTGATTAGCTAGTTTCTTAAATTTTGTTAGATACTCCCTCACAGTGTCATTTTGACGAATTTTAGTGAGTGCTCCTATGAAGTCATAAAAAACACTAAGGAAAAATCATTGCAAATTGAGTTGGAAAAAATATTTCCAGTTTTTCTCTTCATGAGCCTTGATGTACCAATGGAACCATCAAATGGTTTCATGTCCCAAATGAAAGGATGCAAGTGGGACTTTGTTGACATCAACAGTGTTATATGTAGACTGAAATATTGATCTTCCATGTATATCCATCCAATCAGATCATCACAATTAGTGAGGAAAATCAAGCTTCAACCCATGAAAATTACTGGATGCAAATATACTTTTCCTAATAACATCGGGACTTTGGATGCTAACTGTCCTGCTATACCACCTTCTTGCAAAGGGTGAAGTACATGTCTTATCCCATTCTACTCAAAACTATGACAGTTACTCCTACCATCATGAATCACTTTCGTATCAAATTGCCACGGTCTTCCTAACAGTATATGGAAAACATCCATGGCCATAACATCACACAGAATCTTGTCCTTATATGGACCTATTTGGAAATCAACTTCACACTGCTCACTCATCAGCATTTGATGTCCTTTATGTAACCAAGATACTTTGTATGGAACGGGATTCTTAGTCCTCTTTAAACTCAACTTCTCCACCATCTCCGTGGAAACAAGATTGTCAGTACTCCAACTGTCAATCACCATCTTACAACACTTCCCTTCTACTTTACACATGGTCCTGAATAAACATTTTCTTTGAGGAGGCTCTGCTTGCACCTTCTTAGGTTTAAACAAGATTTTATTCATCATGAAGAACTCTCTTGTCTCTAGAAAAAATTTAGCCACTATCGACTGTTCTTGATGTTGCTCATTTTGAGCTACATAGGCTCCTCTCTGCCCTACGTCTTCCTTCTCTAAACATTCAAATGATTTATGCCCCAACTGGTTGCATTTGTAGCACCTATAGAAAACTCCTGTGCCTCTTCCTCTACCTCTACCTCCTTGGTAAGGTCCTATTCTGCTATAGTCACCTCCTCTACCACACTGCTCTTACTGGTTAGAGTTACTAGACTCTCCTCTTTGGGTTCCAAATATTCCTCTTCCAGCAGCGTGTCCTCTTCCTCTAGTTGAAGCTCGACCTCTGTTGAATATCTCCTTTCTCGCTATTTTTTATTCGACCCTCAAGGCACATTGATACACCTCCTCATTTTTTAGGTTATATCACGCTGATGTCTTCTTAGATATCCATCCTTAGACCATTGACATACCTAGCAGCCTTTTCTGCTGAGTCTTCCACATATCATGCCCTTAGGTTTACTTTGTAGAACTCTTCAGTGTACTCCCTCACTATTAACAATCTTTTCTTAAGGTTTTGTACATGTCTATAAAGAATTAACTGGTAATATTTGGTTAATAACTTCGCCCTCATATTTTCTACCATCCTATCCCAACTCTTTATCAACGACTTATTCTTCCTCCTTTTTTCTTCTTGCACACTATCGCACCACAAGGATGCATGCCCTTTCAACCTTATCACAACCAATCTGACTCTCTTGTCTTCTTCAATCTCATCGTACTCAAAGTACTTATCCAGCTCATTGATCCAGTCAATGAGACGCTCAACAATGAGACTTCCATCATAGATAGGCAACTTAGGTTTTGTCCTTGAAGTTGCTCCTAGAATTGATCTAAAATACCTTAGCTCAGGTGTTTCCTACATAGATGTAGCTTCTTCTCTTTGCTCTTCATCCTCAGGTTCACTTACATCCCCTGCTCATGGGTCTCTTCATCTATTTGTCTCCATGGCTTCGAGATATGCTCGTAGCTCCCTCACTTCCTCCATTACTTCTACATTCATCGCTAGTCGATCTCTGTCATAACCTCATGCTCTGCCCATGTGTGCAGTCATTCTCTTGCACTAAGCCTCTGCAATAACAATTCTCTTTCACACTGCTACAATCTTACCTCACCAAGCCCCTTCTCTGTACTTGGTATTTTGGTAACGTCGGTCCTCGATCTAGAACCTCTTGAGCACTCTTCTTTTCTCTTTCTAAGATTCTACTACTACACTTCTCTCTCACATGAGCTTCTCCTTGCTCTAATACCAAAATTGGTGCAACGTCGGATCAACCACAACCAACCCAACCAACACCTCTAGGATCTGGTGGTTCCTACACTTAGGAGGATTTCCAAATTTATCCCTTGATCAAATTTTGTGCTAAATTGCCTCCCTGCAATTCTGCTACTATAACAGCTTCTCCGCAACGTTTTTTTTGCAACAGGCATTCTGCATTAGGATTTCCACAAGTAGGTTGTAGGATGCGTGACCAACTTTCCAAATTTTCTCCCCTGCAACTTTTCCTCCATAATTTTTCCAACTGTTAGATCTTTGCAGCCTTCTCCACAAACGTCAATCTACTCTTTGATGCAGATCTCACAGATATTTGTAGATTTTTTATCACCCTTACAACTTCTGTTGCAGCTCTCTCCTGGACCGTCATATCTTCATCTGCATACTCAATCCCTGCCGTTCATTCTCTGCAAAACTTGTTAATGGCATAAAATATGCATGCTGCGCTGATTGATCATAGAATCGATCAATCCAGCATACAATATCTAATATTCATTAGCCTAACACTTATATGCATGCATTTACAAACTATTTCAACTATTCCAGCAGCAATTTCATGCATGAATCAACAACTTGACAGAAATACATAGATGTTTAGAAAACTGCTGAATTCCGCTCTTCACGGATTCACAATTCAAATAGTAAATGCATCTAGGCTAACAACACTGCAAACACACAACTAATCCTTCTATTAAAAAAACACACAAACACACAGCTCAGCTCTCTCCTTTAGTCTAAAATATTTACAAGTGGAACCAGACGCAGGTCTGTCCTTTTCTCTGCAAATTCAGAATTTTAATGTTGAAGAGCAGATCCCTTCTCCCTTCTCTAATATTCCTATTTAAGCTAAACTATAACCTCCTACTTTGAGTGGTCCTGCAACTGAAAAACAAACAACTACACAACATGATGAAAAATTCCCTATCACAACAAACAAATTGGGGCCTAATCTCCATGTAGGGAGTCATGATACACAATCACTCCTACTCATGCTAATAAACTATGACTCAACAAAACAACAAAATATGCCACAACATGTGACCAAGTCATCTCATTGTTGGCATGCCATAATGCTCCTACATCACTATTTTCTAAGAGGACATAAGACTAAGAGCTGGTGAGTATGACATCTAGAGCCGACTAGATGACGAAGGAAATGGTCTTGACCATTTTTTAATTAGTCGACCTCGGGAAGGAAACTGGGTTATGTTCCAATCGTACCCATCATACTAAAGTATCCACCTACTCTACCCATGGCATGAAGGAGCACCCCCCCTTGCCAAACACAACTTTAGGAAATACAGAGTAGTCAAATCCACAAAGAAGAGTATCTGAGCTTCAGCAATTGGCTTGGACATTGACAAAAGAAGTCGAATTGATCTAACAACTTATAAAGGAGGAACCGAAAAACAAAACTACCGATGGGAACGAGAGTTCTGTTGAGACTAGCTGTGAAAAAAGAATCACGTAGAGTATCCCACCACCCCCACCACCACCACCTGAAGGAGACACCAAAGCCGACGATATGGGGCATGATGCAGCACACATCCCCCTCTATGAGGGAGATGAGGATCCGAGATGACACTGGTTCGTCTGTGAGTCCACATGGAAGAAAATGTTGTCACGAGTGAAGACAAATAGATGGCATAGTTTGTTGGTTCCTTACGAAAATGAGCACTAACTTGGTATATGACATATATAGAGAAAACACCCAATGCAGCCAAAGAACAAATCAAATAGCAGCTCTTATCCTTCTTTAAAACACTAGATGCAAAACATTTGGCAGCAATGAAACTAAAAACGACTATTCAGAAACCAATGGAAACCATTTGGGACTATGAAAAGTGATGGAAGGACCTATTGATCCAACTATATTATAATATTAATGAACAACTATTAACTCAATATTTTCTTCCAAGACTTGCACAAAATATCCAGAGACATATAAGTATGGACACATTCAAAACATATGAAGAAGCACTCATGAAAGCATTGCAAGTCAATATGGACAATGATTATCCAGCACACCCCGTTGACAATCGTATTGAAGAACAGTTGGAAATCATGTAAAAATAATTAATGGAACTTAACCTAAAGGGACAAGATATCTGGTGCACGAACTGCTCGATAGCTGGCCACACCAAAGATAACTGTTGACAAGATATCAGCCAACAAGATGTCCGCTTTGTGAAACAATTTTTTTTTTAATATTTGTGAGGAACAGAGGTTACACACAACAAAATATTGTCCATTCAACATGAAGAATGGTAAAGCTTCCTGGTGTGCAATCTGCGAAGTAAAAAGACATACAACAGTCGACTTCCATTTGAACTTAAAGAATTGACAAAATTATGATGCAGTTTATCAAACGAATGCTATCACACAAAATAATAATGATAATATCTCAAGTAAAAATGAATAGAACGAGCAAAGCAATCATAAATATGAAGGCTGGAGATACGAGCACCGGTATGACAATAATCGTCACGGAGGATTTGCTGGTCAAGGCCGATTTACTGGAAGTTGAGACAATAGACTGCAATGACTAATTCAATGTTTCACATGTTATAACAAAGGTTAGAGATACGTAGAATATCCATACAAAGACCAGATTGACCTAAAATTTTGTACCAGTTATGGTGTCAACGATCACTCTCTAGAGGATTGTCCCACCATGATTGAAAAAATCAATAAAAAGAAAAATGTTAATGTCTTTTCATGTTATCAAAAGTCTGATGTCATTCATACAAAGAATTTACATATAGTTACTAGACAAGGAACAAAATATGGCAATGACAATCCAAGAATATGCAAAATAAAAAGCAAAGATAACTATCCTGACCCGATAAAACAAAAACAATTATATAATGATGGATCAAAAATGTTTCAAGAATTCACTCCATGGGAAGAAGTCGAAGACTGTTGACATGACACATCACATGAATTACTTAACTTGATACATAATGACAAATCAGTAGCACAATTATTGATTTGTTATATAATATTAAGAACAAAACGAATATAAATAAACAAACTAAGAATATATGCAGCTTAAATAAAAAAGACAAAATGATGCTGACCCACTTGTTGATCTAGAAATAGAAGGATATCACTTTTGACAAGTTGTTCTTGATTTTGGATCCCAAGTGAATATTACGACATGAGATACATGGGAGAAACTAGGAAGACCTCGACTTAATGAATTAGGAATATACCTAAAATTAGCAAACTAAGGACTTATAGAACCTATTGAGGTATGGAGAAATGTCGAAACGACTATAAAAGGAATCACGACAAAAGTCAACTTTGAAATTATGGACCCTAAGGAAGGATCCAATTCCTTCCCAGCTTTGGTGGGATGACCTTGGGGTTGAAAGATGAAAGCCTCTATTTCATTAGATAAAGAACGAATAAAGCTTAAAGGAAACGCGAAGAAAGTAATCGTCCCTATTCATCCTTCACAGGGTGAACCATGGAATAAACCCATAGACGAAGAGGTCAACATTCGACAACTTTATCAAATCCAGAATGATGAAGATTATACCGAGCCAAATATGTATGGAGAAATTCACTTGGGGAATCAAGACTCAGTGGGATACAATTCAGATGCATAATTATATGATTGGGAGATGGAAAATTATGAAACTCAATCAAGAGGATGCTGGGCCATCCAAGCCATCTCAAAGAAACCGACACAACAATTCCTCTCTGTGTCCATTGTACCAAATATATTTGAAACAAATATTAGGGAGTACCCTTCTCTGGCACCAATTCAAATAGAAAATAATAAGTCTCTTCGGTATAGAGAAAGGGAGTCACCATTCCTCCATGTAGAACAAGTTTCCAAGAAAATAGGTGAACATGGATGACTATAAAGCCTAGTTGAAATGTTTACAGGTCAAGCTACTTAATGGTGGGACACCCATCAATCGAGACTACAAATCTGGACTCCAACTTTGACATACTTCATTGAAAGATTCGGTAGAAGGAAGCTAACTAAACAAGCACAAATACATGTCTTCACACAAGGACAAAACACTGGAAAACATATAAATGTATGTGAAATGGAATGGAGAAGACTTGGTTACAAATATGAATGCATATGGCCACACCTATTCCTTTCAACACTAAATGATTTACCAAGTAAGTGGTATAAGATGGAAGAAGATTGAGGCGAAAAGTTCGTATGGAATGAACTCAAGGAAAAATTTACTAAGGACTTTAAATTTATACTGAAAGATGATAAACTGGTCGAAGAAACAAAACAAATAGAAACATCCATACGGCCAAATGTTAATCATACTTTGACACAAAATCATAACCGACCAAAAGCGTCATGTAAAAACATTCGGTCCAATATAATACCACAGTCGACAAGACTGCGAGTGGAAAATGAGCATACACAGGGAAAAAGATTTCAATGGAATACTCATCATCAAGAAACAATAAAACAAATTAAAACAATACAGAAGGTTGAATCAACTGACAAAGAAGATACTGACCAGATGATAGCAACATAATTTCCAACATTATTTTCTCAGTTCAAGGAGGGAAGTCAACAAATAAATGAGACCAAGGCACTAGAATGGATGGATGTGAAAGTCAAGACCAAGGAGATCGACATATCGAATGAAAATAGACCAAAAATGGCGAGAATAGGTGACTACTAGAGTAAGGAACAAACAACATAAATAGTTAATTTACTAAAATAATTTTAGGATGTCTTTTCTCGAGACTATAAAGAGCTTAAAGGGCTTGTATAGGAAATGGGTGAAATGAAGATTGACATAAAACCTAACTCAAGACATATCAAGAAAATACAGTACAAATTAGCTCACAAATATAAGGAAATAGTGAAAAAAGAGATCGACAATATGTTTGCAACAGGCATCATTTACCTAATCGACTAGTCAGAATGGGCAATTCCAATGGTCATTCAACCGAAAAAAAAACAACCCGACAAAACTAAGGATATGTTTCGATTTCCAAGAGATGAATAAAGTCACTTTAACAGATCCATTCTTAACGCCACTTGCAAATGAAATACTAAATGAAGTCGTAGGACATGAGTGCTACTCGCTTACAAATGGATTTTTAGGATACAATCAAGTCTCAATTGCCGAAGAAGATCAGAAAAAGACACCATTTTTCTGTGAATTCAGTTCATTCTCTTACAGAATTATGCCATTTGGTCTGAAGAACAGACCAACGGTATTATCAAGAATAATAGTCAAAGAATTACAAGAATACATATATAAAACAATGGCCGTATACTTTGATGACTGGACAATTTACTCCATGTTGAAGGATCATTGCAAATGGTTAAGACTAATGCTAGAGTGATGCCGACAAATACAACTATCTCTCTAAATAAATAAATGCATCTTCTTAACCCCTATAGGAATTCTATTGGGACTTATTGTATGCAAAGAAGGCATTAAGGCCAACTTTGCAAAAATAAAAATCATCCTTGACTTGAAACCACCAATGAATCCAAAATAGGTCAGAGTATTACTAGGGCATACTGGTTATTACAGATAATTCATTCGTAACTATTCAAATATGACATACCCATTGGAAGAACTATTAAAAGACGATCAAGAGCTCAAATGGACCGAAGAATGTGATGTATCTTTCGACACTCTAAAGAGGAATCTAGTCAAAGCACCAATTCTCAAGTTTCTAAATTGGTTATCCAAGTTTCATGTACACATTGATGCATCAGGCATAGCCATATGTGCAATATTAACACAACTAAGAGATGATGGAATGGACTACCCAATCGTATATAGCAGTAGAAAATTAAACAAAGAAGAACGCAATTATTCTACAACCAAAAGAGAAGCATTAGGGATGGTATTTGCACTCCAAAAGTATCGACATTACCTATTAGCTAACCCATTTATATTCTACACTGATCATCAAGTGCTAAAATATCTAGTAAATAGGCCTTTACACCATGGGGGAATATGTTGTTGGTTGTTACTATTTCAAGAATTTGAATTTGACGTAGTAGTTCGGCCAGGAAAGCTAAATGTCAGACCCAACCACTTGTCGAGAATCGACACAGGGGAGGAACCGACAGGATTCAAAGATGACATTCCAGATGCACATCTATTTTGCATAGAAGTTGTACTGGCAGAACAAGAAGAAATAGCTCAATTTTTAGAGACTAGTCAAGCACCTGAATGTATGAGAACTAAAAAAAACAAATTTTAGAAATGAAAGTGGCTCCATACAACATAATTAATAGATTCCTATATAAAATGGCCTTGGACAAAGTACTCTGTTGATGTGTGTTAGAACATGAAAGAGAAAACATAATGCACAAAGCACACTATGGACCAGCCGGACATCATTTTCAGTCGGAAACAACTGCTAAAAATATCCAACAGTAGGGACTATGGTGGCCGACATTACACAAGGATTTTCAAAAACTTGTTAGTAAATGTGATCACTGTCAATATTTAGGTTAACCTTTACCTAGTACTAAGATGCCATTAATATTGGTAAACCCAAGTTTAACTTTTGAAATCTGGGCTATCGACTTTAGTGGACCATTTCTAGTTCCAACAACAAGGATAGGATCACACTACATCATAACAGTAGCGGCATATGTTACTAAATGGGAAGAGGCAGAACCTGTCGAAACTTGTTCTAGTGAAGTAGCCCACAAATTCATATATGAAAATATAATTACTAGATTTGGTTGTCCGTTGACTCTAATCAGCAATCAAGGATCACATTTTATCAACAAAACCATTGCAACACTAACAGAACAGTTCAAAATCGACCACAGAAGATGTACAACCTACCATCCTCAATCGAATGGAGGGACGAAAGAAATCATTAACGCCCCTAGTACTATACTAGGTCTATACTAAGGTCTATACTAGTACTATACTAGGTCTATACTAAGGTCTATACTATACTAGAAATCATTAAAGAAGGTCTATACTAGTACTATCATGAGTTATATTAACGCCCCTCTCACGACGAGCTTTGGAGGGACGAAAGAAATCATTGTAAAATTCATTATTAGTCGGTATGATAACGGGAAGTTTTATTTCGATATACCTATGGAGATATCTGCCAATGTCATTTACAAGCTTATGGGGCTATCCAACAAAGGTGCACCTGTCCCTGTTGGATCTTGACCTAAACTAATCAAAACATTAATAGGTACACCAACTAATAAGAACTCTAAAGGGCTGATAGTCAGTAAAATCAAAGAAACAACACCCAAAATGGTCACCAAAATAGTATCTAAATGCCTAATCGTCACAGGGAGAGGATGTGATTTGAGACTTGACATGTTGGAATCCATTGAGACTATAGAAGAATCATGAAAAAACTACTATTGGGCTTAGTATGTAGCTGACATGATCAAAGGCATATGCAAAAAATGTCAGGAAATAGGAGCAACTATTAGGTTTCCTTCCCTGATCATATGGATTGCTATGTTCCATTTACGTCCTGTAGGAGACCGATAGTTCTTAGAGAGGAATAGAATACAAATGTGGCATTTCAATCCATTCTCAATGGAAGGGAAATCATAGGAAATTGAATCAGAAAAAGTGTTGCTCGACAATTAGTTTCAAAACCTGAAAATATTAACAACTAGATGGAGGGTGGCTCCAAACATTCGAAGATGTCTGCCACCAACAGTGCACATTCAATTGGAGCTAGACTATATGGAATTTTGGCATATGCAAGGAGCTAAAGTGAATGCTAAACACCTTGACTATTGCCCAACAGTTAAGGAAATATTCAAAGAATTGGCCTGACAATATAATACTAAGATACCCATACTAGCCGTTGTAAAGAAAAACCAACCAATTGTCGAACCTATGACCGAACAAGAAAAAGAGGAATACTATGAAGTTCACCTTCATATTAGTACTTTTGATTCAAAATACACCCCGATAGAAAATAAAAATCCTCTTCATATTTTAACAATACCACAACCACAACAAACCATTGCACTAACTAAACAACAAGAGGAGGAGGAGCAGGGTGAACAGATAGGCGAAGAAACACAATATGACAGACTTGAGTATGCTATGAAAAAGGAGAATAATAGACAAATATCTCAGCAAATATCAACATCGAGGAAGAAAAACAGGAAAGGGGAAGCGCAAACTCATCCTTCCATAGGAATCAGAAAATGAAGAAGAGTTACTTGCTAGCGCTGCCGACATTTTGGAGGATGCTTCAATAAAGAAAGTATATGTCAAGACATAGTTCAAATGCTTCATAGAAGAAGAAGTGAAACAAGGGAGAGCTAAAAAGGTAAGAGTTGCCACAACCCCTGAAATTGATCCTATTGATTTGAATTCCACCCCTCCACCCCCATCTCTAACGAGAATAATAGAATAAGCAATACCAGACTCAACTGTTGTTGCCTTACCAAACCTCTATAACGACATAATACCTGGAACCCTTAAATAAAAAATGATAAAGATGTTGAGTTACAACAATTTATCAATAACTTGCCCAACCTATTTCGTAATGCTCAGCAAATAAATACCATGCACCAACTCACCGAGTCAAGTTCTATGAGATGAATTCTCACCCAGCAACCCGACCAAGCCTCACAAGAGTCAAAACTTGTGGGAATAATCAAATCCGTATTTATATGAAACCCCAACGATTCATCCCAAGTTTTCGCAACCCAAATTCCATCATTCACACCATCAATCTTAGATCCTCCACCCTTGGTTAATGAAGCAGATGAGGGAGAAGTTGTCTTTGATGTAAATAATCAAGTAGAAACAATAGAAATAGATCAATAAATAACCAACCTCATTGAAGCTGAATAAATCGACAACCCTGTCGATTTGAAAATTGAAGTCGAAAATGTCCTTCCTACAGATGACCATTCAACCACTCTATCAACCCTAGAAGTTATACCATCACCTACACCACCACCAGCTTCAACCCCACCCCCAAACCCATATCTACCATCTACACCACCGATATATGCACAACCAGCAACATACCTCATACTTGAACAGTCGGTAGACCCTAACCTAATTGAAGATTAACCGATCGGGGAACAATAGACAGAACAAAAGCAACCTGAGGCAATACCAGTAGGAGTCGAGGGTACACATCACTCTTGACATAAATGAAAAAAGAAAGATAAAAAGAGGAAAGAAGAAAGAGGAGCAGTTAACACAATCAGCATCACAGATACTAACAGTGATCCACTTGCATCAGTTAGGCTCGACTACTGCTGTCAAGACACCTAAAATCAGAGATGGAGAACTGGAACAACTGCTGGAAGAAATTAATAAAGAAGAAAAAACAAGAAAAGAAAATAATTAGGAGCAAATTGAGAGACTTAAATAAGAACAAGTAGAATTTTTGACAAAATGTAGAAATTTAACACAAATGGTTTTTCCACACTTTTTCCACGAGAAACAGGAACCGACACAGACAAACCACTAGAAAGAGCCTATCGATTGTTTGAAAGTGTCATGTCCAATCTTCAAACATAGTTGCATATGAATAAGGAGGAACAAGAAGAATACAATTTGTTCCTCTTAAAACAACAATTTACAACATTTTCAAAAGCATATAAAGTATTACAAGAACATTTTGATGATTCCACCACTACAGAAGAACTGTTGAGAAATTGGTACACATATTATGGCCAATTATTTCAACAACTTTATGAGACTGGGAAGCATATCAGAACATTAGAGAATCAACAAGGACTGGGAGAATCAAAGAAGAGTATAGTACAAGATCATATAGTACTTGAAACAACAAAACTAGAGAAGTTAGAAAAGAAAGCACACCAGTGGATGAATCGGGCAATGCCTACCCTCAACATACTAGATAAAATTTGTCCCACATGAAAATATTACTTGACACAACAGAAGAGAAGGCACAAATTTTGGGCCCCAACATGTATAAGATTATAGACCTATCAATACAAGAGAAGATGTCGACCTTAGCAATCATTACAACCTTGACCATTGACATTCAGAAAGCACTCCGCAACCGGAAAAAATTTCAACATCAATTAGCAATAACAGTAGAATCCATTGTGTATATTTGTGTAAAGAAATGACCATCCATTCACCAGCACAGTCCATGATACAGAACAATTGTAAAACACTACTTAGAGATTTTATTTTTTGTTACCTCCCCTATTTCTTTGGGACGAAGAAAAATTTTGTTCCTAGAGGAGATGTTGGAGGCGCTAGTCGGTAAAGCCGACCAGACTAGTTAGCTGACCAATTAGGTATTAGATCGGCCTCCATTGGTCATGTCGATTGACTGAACTGACAAGTAGTTACTCATAATTGTTTTGTAACCATATATATAGGTTTTTGATCCAGATACGAGCCTAGTTTATTTTGATGTTTGTACGAACCCACATGTGTTAGTGTATAATATAAATTTATTATTCAACCTACTATCCTTATCACTTGTCTCTGTTATGTTTACATGATTCTTTATGTGTATTGTCGGTAACCTTTCAATCTAAGTGATTACAACAAGTCCTTAAATTCTACACCTCTAACTATCCATGATTATACTAGAAAACAAACTACAGAGGCAATGCCTCCTATTGAAGAACAAGATCCACATGTAAATACTATTAATTATTTATCAAAACTGCCAATGGTCGAGGAAGAACATGATACTGAAGTTGTATTTGACCTGCAATATTCCTATAATACCAGAATTAAATGTCTAACATCATAGGATAATCCACCATCGACATCTACTCTGAATAAAGATAAAGCAGCACTGCCAAAGGAAAATATAATCCCCGAAGTCAGTTATAATTTGGTAGAAGATTTAAAAATAGCTGAAGAAAATATTTGTATTTTTGAAGTTCTTAGAATACCATTCATTAGAGAAAATTTACCAAAGAAATTTGTGTTAAATAAATATCGATAAGCTTATAATAATAATTTAGAATTTTGCACAAAGCCTGATGCTCAAAATTCTAGTACAAAAAGGGTCCCACCCTTTCTGCTAACTTTTGAGATTTTTAACAAAAATGTCTACAATTTCATGATCGATTTAGGGGCATCATCAAATGTTGTTCTTGTGTCCATTTGTATAAAGTTGAATGCAAATTGGGAGTCTTGTGCTACTCAAATAGTTCATTTAGATAGATCTAGGTTAAAATTCCTAGGGGGGCTCAAGAACATCCTTTTAACATTTTTTGTAGACCCTAGAATACATCAGACCGTGGATATTGTAGTAGCTGATGTTCCTGAGACATATGATATGTGTCTAAGAAGAGATTGATCAAAGAAGTTGAAAGGATACTTTGCTATTGACTGGTCCCATTTGTGGTTGCCATATAATGGAAGGCCTAATCAGATTAAGATTAATAGGTAGAGTTTCATGAAACAAATAGTCACTGATCTAAATCATCCAAGTGAACCTATAGTCTTCATGAATAAAACCATTGAACATTACACCCTCAAATCATACTTTGGTGATTTTCCTGTTGATTATTCTCCTAATGAGAATGTCGATAGATTGTCAGAAATGGATAATTACAAGGTTATCCCATTTACTGGAGAAATTGTGCATAATGTATATATTGTCAATACAAATTTTAGATTATATTTGTCTTCTTGGACACTTTTATTTGATAGATCTAAATCCAAATATGGTGTTGATACAGGTTGTGTTCTCATGGATCCTAAGGGCACCAAAAAGATGATCGATTGCATACTACAATTGGAGTGCACCAATAACATTTATGAATATGAAGATCTGGTACAAGGGCTCAGGAGAGCACAAATCATTGAATGTTATGGAGACTTTGAAATCATAATCAAACGGGTGAGAAATAAGATCCATTATTTATCTCCACGTCTTTTGAATTATCAAAAGTTAGTTAGGGACATGACAATTTCATTTAAGGCTATTGATATCAACTATGTCCCTAGTTGACAGAATTTCGATGTAGAGCTTTTAGCAAACACAACATCTAGGATCAATCCACCAGAAGGAATGTCCCCTGATACCTTTTCTATCGAACTCATGTGCATAACTTCCATGCCCGATAATGTAACTTGTTGGAAAATATTTGATGATGATGTTTAGATCTTAGACTTCCTGCCAACCCAAGGCACTTTTAAATACTTTGCCATAGATGACAGTTGAACATGAGAAGTCTTTATATGATAATAATTTTCCTTCCAACTTGATCCCTTAATCAGTCATTAATTTAGAGAAGTGATATGATCTGCAAGATAAGTTCAAAGGAAATACTAATTGAAAAAATCATAGTTCTACTATCAATTATAAGAATGTTAATATTGGTAATGAACAAAACCTTTAGCTCATTAATATAGGGATTACTTGTTCTCTCGAAGAGGAGAGAGCTTTAGTGAAACTATATAAATAATTTAAGGATGTTTTTCGCATGGACTTATGATCATCTCAAAACCTTCGATTCTTCTATTATGCAGCATAACATACCCCTAAATACCTATGTAAGACCCTACCAACAAAAGTGGATAAAGATGCATCCTGGTCTTGATCCATCCAGCAAGAAAGAGCTTGAGAAACTCCTAAAAGCCATAATCATATTCCCTGTTAGACACACATAGTGGATTTCAAACCTGGTACCTATCCGCAAAAAGAGTGGAGAAATAAGGCTGCATGCAGACTTTTGAAACCTGAACAGAGCATCCAAAAAGGACAAATGACATGTTACATAAATGGAACAAATTTTGCAACGAGTTCTAGGTGCATAAATGTTTTCTTTGCTTGATTTTTTTTCAGGTTACAATCAGGTTTTGGTCACGACCTCCAACCAACTTAAAAATTCCTTCAGAACACCTTGGGGAACTTTTTCATACAGGATAATTCCTTTTGGTTTAATCAATGCCGGTGCAACATTCTAGAGAGCTATGGATATAGATTTCATATTTTTGATGTAGAAGTCTCTCATTGTTTACTTAGACGATATAACTATTATTTTTAAAAACAACATGATCATTTGTTTGCATTAAGGCAAGTTTTTTAAATATGTAGGAAGCATGGCATTTATTTGAACCCTAAGAAATATATTTTTTGCAGTTACAGAAGGAAAAAGTGTGTGCTTCATTGTTTCAAAGGATGGAATAATAACTGACCTAGAGAGATCTGAAGCAATTGCAGAAATTGGGCTCCCAAGCTCAAAGAAAGCTATGCAATCCTTCCTTGGGAATATTAATTTTGTTAGGAGGTGTGTTCCTAATTTTGCACAAATTGTTAGACCACTTCAAGACATTATTAAGAAATACTCTTTGTTTAAATGGCCTAACATCCAAAAGGATGCGTTCGTTAAAATTAAGACGGGCATAATGCATGCTCCTCCATTGATGCCTCACGATTTTCAAAAGATTTTATTTTATATAATTTCCCTACTGATGTTTCTTATGCTAATATTCTCACTCAAAAAAATGTAGAGGACATAGAGATCTCGGTATCATTCATGATTTCTACATTCAAAGGGGACGATTGGAATTATACACAGGTCGACAAGAAGGCTTATGTTGTTTAAAAATCTATGAAGCATTTCAATACTTATTTGTTGAAGGCAAAAATGAAGGAGTATGAATTGTATATTAATCCTACCAATATGTTCAAAGGTGTAATGTCCCCAATTTTAATAATTGCATAGCAGGACAACTCCATCAATCCTACTAGTTCCCTAGGTTGGATGGATACATTTGAAATTTTAATAAGGGAGATAATTAATGATGTTCAGACATTCGAATGGAATAAATATTTAATAATTGATATTATTAAATAAATACAATAGAAAATTTAAGTGGCAATGGAGCATGGAGAAACATGGAGACTATGGGGTCCACACAAGCTAGGAATTTGGTGCCACATGGCATCCTCCTCTTGCAATTTCGAATCCAGGGGAATCCTAAAGGTTCTTGGATGATTTATAAGGATACTACACTTGGAAATATGAATCATAGCTCTAATTTTGGAATAAATGTAACTTACATGGGAGCGAAAGAGTCATTTTGGAGCTAGTGGGACACTTGGACTATATTCCCTAGCTCTATGACAACAATGGTGAAGATGCTATGACACCTATGAAAAAAATAAGATATGAAGGCTGACATATAATATATATGACATGTCAGGTCAAAATATATCATCTAAGAGATATCTCATGTGATTTGGGAAATCTCAATGGGCTCCTACTTGAATTTGGGGAAGGTGGAAGGCTAGGATAGGGAGGACACATGGAAAATCATGAGCACACACCCAAATTCGAATTGGCTTGAGTTTGTGGATGGATTGGGAACCTTATAAGTCTAAGCATGTTTATAAAATACATGAATAAACCAATATAATTTTTTTATTATTAGTTGATAAATTTTCATTTGTAAATTGTGAGAGTTAGTGGATGACTTGTTTCCTTGCCTTAGCCAATTTTGAGGGTGAAAGATTCCCATTCAAGTTGGTGTTGGGAGAGGCCAATAAGGTATTAAAAGGAGATTTAATGGAGTATTATTTACAGGTTTAATATTTATGACAACATGTGTATTATTCTATTTCATCACTCTCTATCAACTATTTCCAGTTTTCTTTGCATACTCATGCTCATGGAGGGATTGTGCCTTGGGTGATCTCATGTACTCTTTGGGAGAGATATTCATGATATATTTATGAGTTTAATTAGTTAAATATTATCTATTATTTATTCTCATAAATTTTAAATTCTAAATACCCAATATGTGTATGTCAAAATGACTTTTAATGAGCAAACAGTGACCATTTCCACTCTATTTTGATATATGCTATGGTAATGCTTATTATTTTGAATGGAGGAATGTATATATGATAAATGTATGATTAATGGAATTTATTTAATGTTTATTGAAATTCTAATTTTCATTACTTAAGCATTGGAAGCCATATTACTCATTTTTATTGCATTGGGAGAAGATTTGGTGCATTTTCTCCAAGGGTCGAAATTGCGATTTGGGAGCTGTTTTGGAAAGGGTCATCACAGATTGTATGAAATGAAAAATGATGCATATGAGAATATAAAAATTTACCTTACACATCCCCTTCCTCTGTTCTTAAATTCAAGTGACTTTGGGACAATTTGAGAAGCCATTTCCGACAATTACCCAGGGGGAATTGGAGCCCCAATTTGCTAGTAAAGACTCCTATTTTGAACAGAACACTAAAAAAGTTTTAAGAATTAATTGGGGGGTCATAAAAAATCCCTTAACATCATATTTAATTTATAATATTATTCATGTACCTTATCAGAAAATTTGGTAGCATTTGGGTCAACTTAGAGGTATAGACATCAAAACTAGTTAAGGTCAAAATTGGGGAAAAAGTGAAAAAATTGGTCATTTAATAAAATTTCAAAAAAGGACATTACAAGTGGTATCATAGCATGGTATTGGAATGTATTCATTAATACCGCACATTGAATAAAAATTTTCATACATGTCTTGGCTTCACAATAGAACCACAATTCCCACTTTCCTTCCCGACCAACAATTACATAAATAATTACAACCATAGATATTGGAGCATGTCTCTAGGAATATCAAAATTTGAGAGGGGATATTCAGGAGTGGTATTATTTCCCATAATATCTTTTCTATCGTTTATTTAGGTACAATAAGGGAAATGTGAATTCATTAAGGGATAATCAAGAATCCACAAGTTTGGAGGAGCATGAAATGAGAAAAAATCATCCTATTTGTGAAAAGAGCCTAGATACACCGTTATAGAAATAAATAGAGGATCATGAAGTGGAGAATCAATTACCTCAAGTTGATTGCATAGAAGAACATAAAGAGGAAAATTAACACCTGTGCACAATCCTTATTGATGGGGGTTGTGAAAAGCAAAGAGAATCTATTGATGGATCATTGAACTATGAAAGAGTGCCTACTAATGGGTGCTAACAACTCTATGTTGGTTACATAGATATCAGATTTTAAATTTTTTATACAATCAAAACTTAAATTAAACATGAAATTTAATACCTTGTAGCAGTTGAAGAAGAAACAAGATCAACTTCCCCATGACTACTTGAGCTTCATGAAGTTGGTCCAAGCAAGAAGGAAGAATATGAGGAGGTTCATTTGCAAGAGCCTCATTTTATTGAATGATCCTTAAATATGAATGAAAATAAGATCCAATAGTATCATAGAATAATCCATGACACTCAAGCATTAGTGTCAAATTCTTGGAGGAGCTACGCCATTGGAGGAGCCATCCTTCCTTGAGGACATCGAGAAGATTAAAAGACAAATGTGCAACATCAAAGGTAATTTCATGTCTTTTATTTTTGATATAAAAAATGTCATTGATTTTAGTGAATGGTTACATCAATCCTACTTGAATAATAATCAAGATATTCATAAGCTCACAATTCACAATGAACAACTTTTTGAAAAGTTGCAAGACACTTGTTTTTCCTCCTATGTTTTAGATTGTCAAATGGTCGATTTTTTGGAGGATTCTCATGACATGGTTGATCATGAGAAATGTGGAAATTTTAATTTTATTGATGTGTTTGAATATGAACTTGAATATATCAAAACACTTGATGTGGTGAAAGAGGAACTTGAATTGTCTCTTGATGAAGGTTATGCAATTTTTAAAGAAGAGCATGATTCCTCTACATTGGAACCAATATATGACAAACGTTTCATACTTTTGAAGGCGTTACATGATACCACCAAATGGATCCTTCCCATGAAAAAAATTCTACACTCTTTGATCATTTGGGTGAGTTAGTTCGTTCTCCTACATCCTACAATTCCATGTTTTGCAGCATTCGTCTCAATGAAGTATGGGTGAAAGGGTTCTTTTTTATGGTTCAACATGAGGAGTATGGAACTCTTAGTTTTAATTTTTATGATGACATGGTTGGAGAAAATTATTATTTACATTTGTAGCAGCATCCTTTGTTAATTTATGATGCTGCACATCTACATGGATGCACCTATGGTATTCACTTGAGTCACTTGGAGACTCGTGCTTTTCCTTGCTCCTTTTCTAGTACATTAGATGTTGGAGGAAATTCATCCCACACTTGGGTAAAGAAATATATGATTGAATAAAATTATTATTGGAAGAAAAATCCTGTATTATTTCATGATGATATACATTTTCATGGGTGTATTAATGAGACTTCTTTGAGCCACTTGAAGTCTTCATGTTTTCTTTGCTCCTTATTTCGTTCATATTTTGGTAGAGGTTCTTCATTCACTTATTGGATGAAAGAACAAATGGCTGATTATATTGATGTACAATATATATTTTTGGAGAAGCATTATAGGACATGGGATCATCACCTATTTCATTGGGGTAGATCTGATATAATACCTTATGCTTGTGTGTATGGGCCACATGGTGATCTACTCACTTGGATGTACAAGCACTTTCATGATTCTTTGATGAGGTACATTCTTGATGTACATTTGTATGATGTTGTTATGTACTCTAATGATATATATTTTGTACTCATGATGTTTTGAAGGGTGAAATTCCAGCAATGGGATCCTAGAATTCGTTTTCTTCATCTCACTTGGAGTAGCAGTTCGATTGTTGGTTTGAGAAAGCAAACCAACCTTCGGTTTTATGAGTTTTATCATTGGAGAGAAGTTTTCATGTTTCCTATGTTGAGTAAATTTTGAGATATGGATTAAATTTTCACATGATTGGTTTTCATGGAATCTCATAATAGACATTTCACACCATCCATGTATTAGGATCGTATGGACCCTAGGATCATTTTTGGTCTCATTAGTTTAAAGTTTTGGGGGAAGCAAGCAACATTGGAGATATATTCAAGAGTATTGTAGAAACAATCATGGTGGTTACTATATAATATTTTTTTGGAGTATTAATCAATTCAAATTTTGGTAACTCAATACCAAGTTTAAAGAATTATACCAGAGCAAAAAGGGGTGAAAATTCAGAAAATGTTTCCAAAATATGGAGGTAAAG
Organism: Pseudotsuga menziesii; assembly: GCA_001517045.1. Lineage (NCBI taxonomy): Eukaryota > Viridiplantae > Streptophyta > Pinopsida > Pinales > Pinaceae > Pseudotsuga > Pseudotsuga menziesii. The sequence continues at coordinate 532,888 of LPNX010927284.1, forward strand.
ATTATTTGCAGAATTTTGGTTTTTATCAATTTGATTAATCATTTTGGTATTATTGGTGATATTAAAGGATATATAATATGAAAAATAAACATCTCTTTACTTCTTGGAACACAATATTGCAGTACATGAGTGTCACTACTAAAATTGCAACTAAAGAAAATTAATTAGCAAAACCATAACAGAGCACTTGGTGCAAAGGAAGGAGTACCAAATGAGGATGACAATTGTTAATATGAAATAATATTGCATAATACAAATATTAAATTTATTTAGGGCAAGAAATCTCTGGAGGGGAGGACTGTAATGTCCCCATTTTTAATAATTGCATAGTAGGACAATTCCATCAATCCTACTAGTTCCCTAGGTTGGATGGATACATTTGGAGTTTCAATAAGGAAGCTAATAAATGATGTTCAGAAATTAGAATGGAATAAATATTTAATAATGGATCTTATTAAATAAATACATGATAAAATTCAGGTGGAAATGAATCATGGAGACACATGGAGACTATGGGGCCCACACAAGCTAGGAATTTGGTGCCACATGGCATCCTCCTCTTGCAATTTCGAATCCATGGGAATACTAATGGTTATTAAATTATTTATAAGGCTAATAAACTTTTCCATATGCAACATAGGTCTAATTTGGGAAGAAATTTAACTTACATGGGAGAGGAAGACTCATTTTGGAGCTAGTGAGACACTTGGAATAGATTCCCTAGCTCTACGACACCAATGATGAAGATGTTATGACACCTATGAAAAAATAAATATATGAAATATGAAATATGACATAGCTTAAATGTCAGGTCAATATATAGAATCCAAGAGAGCTCTCATTTGATTTGGGGAATCTCAATGGGATCCTACTTGAATTTGGGGAAGGTGGAAGTCTAGGAAAGGGAGGACACATGGCAAATCATGAGCACACAGCAAAATTAGAATTGGAATGATTTTGTGGATGGATTGGGAAAATTATAAGTCTAAGTATGTTTATAAAATATAGGAGGAAACAAATATAATGGCTTTTTATCATTTGTGAATTGTGAGAGCTAGGGGATGACTAGTTTTCTTGCCTTAGTCAATTTTGAGGGTGCCAAAGATTCCCATCCAAGTTGGTTTTTGGAGATGCCACTCAGGTATTTCAAGGATATTTAATGAATTATTATTTTCAGGTGTAATATACAAGAAAACATGTGTATTATTCTATTGCAACACTCTCTATCAACCATTTCAAGTCTTCTTTGCATATTCATGCTCATTGAGGGATTGCACCTTGGGTGAGCTCATGTACTCTTTGGGAGAGATATTACTGATATATTTATGATTGTAATTAGTTAAATATTCTCTTTTATTAATTCTCAAAAAATTTCAAGTTGAAATACCCAAGATTTGTATGTCAAAATAACTTCTAATGAGCAAACAATGACCATTTTCACAATATTTTGATATATGCTATGGTAATGCTTATTATTTGAAATGGAAAAATGTATATATGATAAGTGTATGATGCATGGAATTTAATTAATTTATATATCAAGTCTCATTTTCATTAATTAATCATTGGAATCCATTTTACTCATTTTTATTGCATTGGGAGAAGATTTGGTGCATTTTTCGCAAGGGTCGAAATTGTGATTTGGGAGATGTTTTGGAAAGAGTCATCAAATCCTGTATAAACTGAACCATGATGCATATGAGAATTTTAAAACATATCTTACCCATCCCATTCCTTTTTTATTAAATTCGAGTGACTTTGAGACCATTTGCGAAGTCATTTCCAGCAATTACCCAGGGGGAATTGGAGCCCCAATTTGCTAGTAAAGACTCCTACTTTGAACAGAACATTAAATGAGTTTTCAAAAGTAATTGAGGGGTCATAAAACATACTTGAAAACAATATTTAATTTATACTATCATTCATGTACCTTTTCATAAAATTTGCGAGCATTTGGGCCATTTTGGAGGTCTACACATCAAAACTAGTTAAGGTCAAAATTGGGGAAAAAGTGAAAAAATTAGTCATTTAATAAAATTTAAAAAAGGGACATTAAAAAAGGGCAGGGTTTATGTTTACTGGAATCCCAATAAAATAACCTATATCAGGAACAAAAATGGATTCAAGAGGAATAGATGTATGTTGACACTATTGATGTTATTTCTCCGCCATCATCAGAATGGTATGACGATATTAAATTGTATCTTACTCCTGGGTATGCCTCTCCAACCCTTGAATTTAAAAAGAGTAGGACATTAATATTGAAAGAAAGACCTTATAAATTCATTGATATTGTGTTGTTCCGTAGGAACTATGATGGTGTCTTTCTCAAGTGCTTAGATAAAACAAAAGTTGACAAACTTTTGGTTGAAATGCATGTAGGACTTGCGGGTGGACACTTCTTAGGAGGAAATATTGCTCGGAAAGTGTTGAGAGAAGGATGCTATCGTCCCACATTATTAAAAAATGGATATACCTTCATCAAAATGTGTGAGGACATCTAAATATGTGCTGATAAGTTGAAAAACCAGCCTTTACCCTGAAACTTATCACTGTCGAGTTTCCATTTCAACAATGGGGACTGGAATTTTTTGGTTCCATTAGTCCTCCCTTTGTGTTGCAACATAAGTACATATTGAATGCAATGGATTATTTTACTCAGTGGGTAGAATAAATTCCCCTTAATGTTTCCAATACCAACTCAGTTATATCCTTTTTGGAGAGTAACATTGTTACCAGGTTTGGGGTTCCTAAGTATTTTATTTTTTATAATTCCTCATATTTTAATTCAATTGATATAAAAAAATATGCCCTTGAAAAAGGGATTAAAGTGAAGTACTCTTCTAGTTATTACCCCTAAGGTAATGGTTTGGCAGGATCTTCAAACAAGAATCTAATCAATATTTTAAATAAAACATTGGCCACGAACCACATAGATTGGTATATAAAACTCTTCAATGCCTTATGGGAAGACTGAATCACTCCTAATATTGCTATCGGTAATTATCCCTACTTCTTGGTCTATGGAAAAGAGTCTGTTTTACCATCAAATATTCTTCTTCCATCATTACAAATTTTTCAATCTTGTTCAAAGGACGATGAATCCTCCCCTTTGCAAGATCAAATCGACACTCTTCTTAAATTAGTAGAGGAGAGGGATACATGTAGGAGTAAGTTATATCACCACTAAAACTAGTAAAAATATGGTTTGATGATAAATCATCCACCAGTCATGAATAATATTCCCTGTTAGACACACAGTGGATTTCTAACCTGGTACCTATCCACAAAAAGAGTGGAGAAATAAGGCTGTGTGTGGAGTTTTGAAACCTAAACAGAGCATATGAAAAGGACAAATGCCATGTTCCATCAATGGAACAAATTTTGCAACGAGTTTCAGGTGCATAAATGTTTTCTTTGCTTGATTTTTTTTCAGGTTACAATCAGGTTTTGGTCATGACCTCCAACCAACTTAAAAATTCCTTCAGAACACCTTGGGAAAAATTTCCATACAAGAGAATTCATTTGGATTTAATAAATGCCGGTGCAACATTCTAGAGAGCTATGGATATAGATTCCATAGGTTTGATGTAGAATTCTCTCATTGTTTACTTAGATGATATAACTATTTTTTTTTTAAATGGCATGATCATTTGTTTGCATTAAGGAAAGTTTTTTAAATATGGAGGAAGTATGGAATTTATTTGAACCCTATGAAATATATTTTTTATAGTTACAGAAGGACAACGTTTGGGCTTCATTGTTTCAAAGGATGGAATAATAATTGACCGAGAGAGATCTGAAGCAATTGCAAAAATTGGGCTCCCAAGATTAAACAAAGCTATGCAATCCTTCCTTGGGAATATTAATTTTGTTATGAGGTGTGTTCCTAATTTTGCACAAATTTTTAGACCACTTCAGGAAATTATTAAGAAACATTCTTTGTTTAAATGGATTGACATCCAAAAGGATGCGTTTGTTAAAATTAAGAAGGACATAATGGATGCTCCTCCATTGATTCCTCACGATTTTTCAAAAGATTTTATTTTATATAATTTCCTTACTGATGTTTCTCATGCTACTATTATCACTCAAAAAATGTATAGGACATTGATATCTCGGTATCATTCATGATTTCTACATTCAAAGGGGATGATTGGAATTATACACAGGTCGACAAGAAGGCTTATGTTTTTTATAAATCTATGAAGCATTTCAATCCTTATTTTTTGAAGTCCAAACTGAAGGAGTATGAATTGGATATTAACCCTTCCAATATGGTCAAAGGTGTAATGTCCCCATTTTTAATAATTGCATAGCAAGACAACTCCATCAATACTACTAGTTCCCTAGGTTGGATGGATACATTTGAAATTTTAATAAGGGAGATAATAAATGACGTTCAGACATTAGAATGGAATAAATATTTAATAATTGATCTTATTAAATAAATACAAGAGAAAATTTAAGGGGCAATGGAGCATGGAGAAACATGGAGACTACGGGGCCCACACAAGCTAGGAATTTGGTGTCACATGGCATCCTCCTCTTGCAATTTTGAATGCAGGGGAATCCTAAAGGTTCTTGGATGATTTATAAGGATAATACACTTGGAAATATTCATAATATCTTGAATTTAGGAATAAATGTAAATTACATGGGAGCGGAAGAGTCATTTTGGAGCTAGTGGGACACTTGGACAAGATTCCCTAGCTCTATGTCAACAATGGTGAAGATGCTATGACACCTATGACAAAAATAATATATGAAGGATGAAATATAATTTATATGACATGTCAGGTAAAAATATAGCATCCAATATATATATCATGTTATTTGGGGAAGCTCAATGGGCTCCTACTCGAATTTAGGGAAGGTGGAAGGCTAGGAAAGAGAGGACACATGGAAAATCATGAGAACACATTGGAATTCAAATTGGATTGAGTTTGTGGATGGATTTGGAACCTTATAATTCTAAGTATGTTTATAAAATACATGACGAAACCAATATAATTTCTTTTTATCATTTGATAAATTGTCATTTGTAAATTGTGAGAGCTAGTGGATGACTAGTTATCTTGCCTCAGCCAATTTCGAGGGTGAAAGATTCCCATCCAAGTTGGTGTTTGGAGAGGCCATTAAGGTATTTAAAGGAGATTTAATGGATTATTATTTATAGGTTTAATATGTAGGAAAACATGTGTATTTTTCTATTTCAGCACTCTCTATCAACCATTTCCAGTTTTCTTTGCATATTCATGCTCATGGAGGGATTGTGCCTTGGGTGATCTCATGCACCCTTTGGGAGATATATTACTGATATATTTATGATTTTAATCACATAAATACTATATATTATGTATTATCATAAATTTTCAATTCTAAGTACCCAATATTTGTATGTCAAAATGACTTTTAATGAGCAAACAGTGACCATTTCCACTCTATTTTGATATATGCTATGGTAATGCTTATTATTTTGAATAGAGGAATGTTTACATGATAAATTTATTATTAATGGAATTTATTTAATGTGTATTTAAATTCTAATGTTCAGTACTTAAGCATTGGAATCCATTTTACTCATTTTTATTGCATTGGGAGAAGATTTGGTGCATTTTCCCCAAGGGTCAAAATTGAGATTTGGGAGCTGTTTTGGAAAGAGTCATCACAGAATGTATAAAATGAACCATGATGCATATGAAACTCTGAAATTTTACCTTACACATCCCCATTCTAGTGACTTTGGGACAATTTGAGAATCCATTTCTGACAATTACCCAGGGGGAATTAGAGCCCCAATTTGCTAGTAAAGACTCGTACTTTGAACAGAACATTAAAAAAGTTATAAGAATTAATTTGGGGGTAATAAAACATCCCTGAAAATAATATTTAATTTATAATATTATTAATTTACGTTATGAGAAATTTTGGTAGCATTTGGGTCAATTTAGAGGTCTAGACATCAAAACTAGTTAAGGTCAAAATTGGGGAAAAAGTGAAAAAATTGGTCGTTTAATAAAATTTCAAAAGGGGACATTAAAAGTGGTATCATAGCATGTTATTGGAACCTTTTCATTAATACCATACATTGAATAAAAAATTTCATATATGTCTTGGCTTCACAATAGAACCACAATTCCCACTTTCCTTCCTCCCCGACCAACAATTACAGAAATAATTACAACCATAGATATTGGAACATGTCTCCAGGAGTATCAAAATTTGAGAGGGGATATTTAGGAGTGGTATTATTTCCCATAATATATTTTCTATCATGGATTTAGGCACAATAAGGGAAATGTGAATTCATTAAGGGACAATCAACAATCCACAAGTTTGGAGGAGCATGAAATGGGAAAAGATCATCTTATTTGTGAAAAGAGCCTAGATACACCATTACAGAAAGAAATAGAGGATCATGAAGTGGAGAATAAATTACCTCAAGGTTATTTCAGAGAATAACATAAAGAGGAAAATGAACACCTGTGCACAATCCTTACTGATGAGGGTTGTGAAAATCAAAGAGAATCTATTGATGGATCATTGAACTATGAAACAGTACCTATTGATGGGTGCTAATAAATATATGTTGGTTACATAGAGATCATATTTGAAATTTTTCATACAAGAAAAAATTCCATTAAACATGAAAATTAAGACCTTGTAGCAGTTGAAGAAGAAACAAGATCAACTTCCCCATCACCACTTGAGCTTCATGAAGTTGGTCCAAGCAAAAAGGAAGAAGATGAGGAGGTTCATTTGCAAGAGCCTAATTTTCTTGACAGGTCCTTAAATATGAATTAAAATATTATCCAAGAGTCCCATATAATACTCCATGACACTCAAGCATTAGTTTCAAATTCTTGGAGGAGCTACGTCATTGGAGGAGCCATCCTTCCTTGAAGTCATGGAGAAGATTCAAAGAGAAATGTGAAACATAAAAGCTAATTTCATGTCTTTTATTTTTGATAGAAAATATTTCATTGATATTAGTGAATGGTTACATCAATCCTACTTGAATAATAATCAAGATATTCATAAGCTCACAATTCACAATGAACAACTTCTTGAAAAGTTGCAAGACACTTGTTTTTCCTCCTATGTTTTAGATCATCGAATGGTCGATTTTTTTTTAGCATTCTCATGACATGCTGGATCATGAGAAATTTGGAAATTTGAATGTTCTTGATGTGTTTGAATATGAACTTTAATATATCCAAACACTTGATGTGGTGAAAGAGGAACTTGAATTGTCTCTTGATGAAGGTTATTCATTTTTTAAAGAAGAGCACGATTCCTCTAAATTGGAACCAATATATGACAAAAGTTTCATGATTTTGAAGGTGTTTCATGATACTACCCATATGGATCCTTCCAATGATGAAAATTCTACACTTTTTGATCATTTGGGTGAGTTATTTCATTCTCCTATATCCTACAATTCCATGTTTTGCAGCATTCGTCTCAATGAAGTATGGGTGAAAGGGTTATTTTTTATGGTGCCACATGAGGAGTATGGAACTCCTAGTTTTACTTTTTATGATGACATGGTTGGAGAAAATTATTATTTACATTTGCAGCAGAATAATTTGTTACTTTATGATGATGCACATCTACATGGATGCACCTATGGTATTCACTTGAGTCACTTGGAGACTCGTGCTTTTCCTTGCTCCTTGTCTAGTCCATTGGATGTTAGAGGAACTTCATCCCACACTTGGGTAAATAAATATATGATTGAATAAAATTATTATTGGAAGAAAAATCCTCTATTATTTCATGATTATATACATTTTCATGGGTGTATTAATGGGACTTCTTTGAGCCACTTGAATTCTTCATGTTTTCTTTGCTCCTTATTTCGTTCATATTTTGGTAGAGGTTCTTCATTCACTTCTTGGATGAAAGAACACATGGCCAATTATATTGATGTACACTATATATTTTTGTAGAATAATTATATTACATGGGATAATAACCTATTTCATTGGGGTAGATCTGATATAATACCTTATGCTTGTGTGTATGGGCCACATGGTGATCTACTCACTTGGTTGTACAAGCACTTTCATGATTCTTTGATGAGGTACCTTCTTGATGTACATTTGTATGGTGTTGTTATGTAATTTAATGATCTATAATTTGTACTCATTATGTTTTGAATGGTGAAATACCAGCAATGGGATCCTAGAATTGGTTTGCTTCATCTCACTTGGAGTAGCAGTTTGATTGTTGGTTTGAGAAAGCAAAGCAACCTTCAATTGTATGAGTTTTATATTTGGAGAGAAGTGTTCATGTTTCCTATGTTGAGTAAATTTTGAGAGATGGATTCAATTTTAACATTATTGGTTTTCATGGAATCTCATAATAGATATTTCACACCATCAATGTATCAGGATCATATGGGACCCTAGGATCATTTTTGGTCTCATTGGTTTAAATTTTTGGGGGCGGCAAGAAACATTGGAAATATATTCAAGAGTATTGTAGAAACAATAATGGTGGTTAATATATAATATTTTATTGGATTATTAATCAATTCAAATTTTGGTAACTCAATACCAAGTTCAAAGAATTATACCAGTGCAAAAAGGGGTGAAAATTAAGAAAATGTTTCCAAAATATGGACTTAAAGATTATTTGCAGAAATTTGGTTTTTATGGATTTGATTAATCCTTTTGGTACTATTGGTGATATTAAAGGATATATAATATGAAAACTAAAAATCTATTTACTTCCTGGAACACAAAAATGTAGTACATGAGTGCCACTACTAAAATTGCAGCTAAAGAAAATTAACGAGGAGAACCATAACAGAGCACTTGGTGCAAAGGAAGGAGTACGAAATGAGGATGCCAATTAGGAATATGAAATAATATTGAAAAATAGAAATCTTAAATTTATTTAGGACAAGCAATATCGGGAGGGGAGGACTGTAATGTCCCCATTTTTAATAATTGCAAAGCAGGACGATTCAATTATCATACTAGTTCCCTAGGTTGGATGGATACATTTGGAATTTTAATAAGGGAGATAATAAATGACGTTCAGAAATTAGAATGGAATAAATATTTAATAATGGAGCTTATTAAATAAATACAAGATAAAATTTAGGTGGAAATGGATGATGGAGACACATGGAGACTATGGGGCCCACACAAGCTAGGAATTTGGTGCCACATGGCATCCTCCTCTTGAAATTTTGAATCCATGGGAATAATTAAGGTTCTTGAATGATGTATAAGGATAATAAACTTGTCCATATGCATAATAGGCCTAATTTGGGAAGAAATGTTACTTACATGGGAGAGGAAGAGTAATTTTGGAGCTAGTGAGTCACTTGGAATAGATTCCCTAGCTCTACGACACCAATGATGAAAATGTTATGAAACCTATGAAAAAAAAAAGATATGAAGGATTAAATATGACATATATTACATGTCAGGTAAATATATAGAATCATAGAGAGCTATCATGTGAGTTGGGGAAGCTCAATGGGCTCCTACTCGAATTTGGGGAAGGTGGAAGTCTAGGAAAGGGAGGACACATGGAAAATCATGAGAACACACACAAATTCGAATTGGAATGTGTTTGTGGATGTATTGGTAACATTATAAGTCTAAGTATGTTTATAAAATATATTAAGAAACCAAGAGAATGGCTTTTGATCATTTGTGAATTGTGAGAGCTAGTGGATGACTAGTTTTCTTGCCTTAGTCAATTTTGAGGGTGAAAGATTCCCATCCAAGTTTGTGTTTGGAGAGGAAACTTAGGTATTTTCAAGGATATTTAATGGATTATTATTTTCAGGTGTAATATATATGAAAAAATGTGTATTATTCTATTGCATCACTCTCTATCAACCATTTCGAGTTTTCTTTGCATATTCATGCTCATTGAGGGATTGCGCCTTGGGTGAGCTCATGTAATATTTGGGAGAGATATTAATGATATATTTATGGTTGTAATCAGTTAAATATTCTCCTTTATTAATTCTCAGAAATTTTCAAGTCGAAATACCCAAGATTTGTATGTCAAAATAACTTCTAATGAGCAAACAATGACCATTTCCACTATATTTTGATATATGCTATGGTGATGCTTATTATTTCAAATGGAGGAATGTATATATGATAAATTTATGATGCATGGAATTTAATTAATGTTTATATCAAGTATCAGTTTCATTAATTAAGCATTGGAAGCCATTTTACTCATTTTTATTGCATTAGGAGAAGATTTGATGCATTTTCCACAAGGGTCAAAATTGTGATTTGGGAGATGTTTTAGAAAGAGTCATAAAAGGCTGTATAAACTGAACCATGATGTATATGAGAATTTTAAATTGTATATTACACATCCCCTTCATGTTTTGTAAAATTAGAGTGACGTTGGGACCATTTGAGAAGTCATTTCCAGCAATTACCCAGGGGGAATTGGAGCCCCAATTTGCTAGTAAAGAATCCTACTTTGAACAGAACATTAAACAAGTTTTTAGAAGTAATTGAGGGGTCATAAAATATCCATAAAAATAATATTTAATTTATAATATCATTCATGTACCTTTTGAGAACATTTGGGAGCATTTGGGCCAAGTTGGAGGTCTACACATCAAAACTAGTTAAGGTCAAAATTGGGGAAAAAGTGAAAAAGTCAGTCATTTAATAAAATTTAAAAAAGGGACATTACAAAAGGGCAGGGTTTATGTTTAATGGAATCCCAATAAAATAACCTATATCAGGAACAACAATGGATTCAAGATGAATACATGTATGTTGAAACTATTGATGTTATTTCTCATCATCAAAATGGTATGATGATATTAAATTGTATCTTACTCATGGGTATGCCTCTCCAATCCTTGAATTTAAAAAGAGTAGGAAATTAATATTGAAAGAAAGACCTTATAAATTCATTGATATTGTGTTGTTCTGTATGAACTATGATGGTGTCTTTCTCAGGTGCTTAGAAAAAACAGAAGCTGACAAACTTTTGTTTGAAATGCATGCAGGACTTGTGGTTGGACACTTCTTAGGAGAAAATATTGCTAAAAAAGTGTTGAGAGAAGGATACTATTGTACCACATTATTAAAAAATGGATATAACTTCATCAAAAAGTTTGAGGACTTCCAAATATGTGCTGATAAGTTGAAAAACCAGCGTTTAGCTTGAAACTTGTCACTGTAGAGTTTCCATTTCAACAATGGGGACTGGAATTTGTTGGTCCCATTAGTCCTCCCTATGTGTTGCAACTTAAGTACATATTGAATGCAATGGATTATTTTACTCAGTGGGTAGAATAAATTCCCCTTAATGTTTCCAATACCAACTCAGTTATATCCTTTTTGGAGAGTAACATTGTTACCAGGTTTGGGGTTCCTAAGTATTTGGTGTTTTATAGTTCCTCATATTTTAATTCGATTGATATAACAAAATATACCCTTGAAAAAGGGATTAAAATGAAGTAATATTCTAGTTATTATTCCCAAGGTAATGGTTTTGCAGGATCTTCAAACAAGAATATAATCAATATTTTAAAGGAAACATTGGCCACCAACCACAGAGATTGGTATGTAAAACTCTTCAATGCCTTATGGGAAGATCGAATCACTCCTAATATTGCTATCGGTAATTATCCCTACTTTTTGGTCTATGGAAAAGAGTCTGTTTTAACATCAAATATTCTTCTTCCATCATTACAAAATTTTCAATCTTGTTCAAAGGATGATGAATCCTCCCCTCTGCAAGATCGAATTAACACTCTTCTTAAATTAGTAGAGGAGAGGGATAAATCCAAGAGTAAGTTATATCACCACCAAAACTAGTAAAAATATGGTTTGATGATAAATCCTCCACCACTCGTGATTTTCAACTTGGGGGATATGGTGTTGAAGTGGGACAAACCCCACAAATACAAACGATACTATACCAAGTTTCAACGTTTGTGGCTAGGGCCATTCATTGTTAGAGAAAATATTGGCCCTAGTACTATCTGATTACAGACGTTGGAGGGTCTTTTTGAGACTTATCCAACGAACATGCAACTCCTCAAGAAGCATTTTTCTTGAGGTAAGTTTTTCTTACCTGTATATAGTTGTGTGGTATTCATTTCTTTTATTTTGTATTTGTTTGGTTTTATTGATTTATTTTTTCTTTTGTTTACAAAAAATTGCATGCTTACAGCAGCTAGATGCATTTGGTGAAGTGGCTTATCCCTAGAAACTTTTAACTAAGGATTTTTAAATTGGATGTGTCAGAAATATCCACTTGGTTTATACCTGAACCAATATATTTATGGGAAATAAATATAAAAATCTATGCTAACTTTTCAATTTGAATCTTCAGTTCCTATAGTCACTAATTTCATCCATCCTCTTAATGATGATTGAGTTTTTAGGAGTACTCTCGCATTCATGTTAGGTGCCTTAGTGATTATTGGAAGCATATCTTTAACAACCTCTTTAACCTATCTTCTTTTCTGATATCAACTTGATCACATTGGAATTAAAAAATCACCCTAATAAGTGTAAAATGTAAGATGGGGGGTCTTATTACAAGCCAGCCTATCATGTTCATAGACATGCTCAATGAATGACATTACCATCAGTTGGTTCCCAACCCAGGGTAATGGATTGTAGATTGAATTTAAAAAAAATATTGTGTTGCTTATACAACTTGTTGTATTTAAGGAAAACGAGTCTTATCACAAGCCATCGTGGCCATGTTCATGGACCTTATTTGGATTGAAAATACTGATAGGTGGTTACCATGCCGTGTTAATTTCTTTTGGTGTAAAATCCAAAATACAAGGAGTCTCTTGACATGGCTAGCTTGCTCAGTTTCTAGGTAAGACCTGTGTGTGGCATTGTACCTTACCAGGGAAGTGGTCTTGTTGCAAATAAGTTGTTATTTATAATTAAAAAAAAAAGGAGAGAAAAGGAAGAAAAAATGTTGTATATATTCCTAATAAATAATCCTTCTTCAAGGTGATTACTGGTTTGATGATTGTGCGATAGATCCAAGGTGTTTGTATTAGGTTTTTTATAGCCTTTTTCTATAGTTGATTATTTAACTTAGACTCTCTCTTGTCCTTGATATATAAATATTTCTGTAAAACTTTAGGAGAGCTTTCATTTTATTTCATGCATTACATATATATTAACCTTTTTATTCCAAGCTCCAATACATGATTAAAACTTCATTCAAATATTGTATATGGTAATTAACTTGAGATGGCAACACATGACAATTATTTAAAATGCATGTACACTCCCAGCTTGCAGAAGGTCAAATCTATGTGCAGGTGCCATTATTATATAAACAAGCTTTGGATTTTGTTCCTATTCAAGGATTGGCATCTGGTTTTGATTCGTACTAAGTAAAACATCTACCTTATCATTTGGTACAAATAGTGATAACCATTTCCAGAATACCCAGAGATCAAAGAGGGTTTTAAATTGTTGAAGAAATTCAAAGAAAATATCTGCACAAGATTAAAAGATGAATATGGTTAGTAGATCTTGTGACTAACAAAGACAATAAATCAAGTTCTGGAATCAATTGGCATTTGTTTCATATGTCAGAGAGATTCTCTCTGAATAGAAGGAAAGGTGAGATGATAATAGGGAGTCATCTTCAAAGAAGCGCAACTATTGTATTTGTCACAAATACAATCTTGGCTACATTTATGCGTTCTCCACGGTCAGTCTATTCATGGGACATTATACTTCAGAAGGTGGGAAATAAGTTATTCTTTGACAAAAGAGATGGGTCTCAGTTGGATTTGTTGTCTGTAAATGAGACATCCCAAGAGCCTATGCTTGAAGCAAATGAAGATATCAACTCTAAAAATTCTGTAAGTGTCGAGGAAACATATATCAACCAGTACTTCTCACAACATGTCTTGATTAGAGATGGTGTTGAGGCCTGGAAAATCGCAGGCGGCAACAGTAAGGGATTCTCCCCAATAAGCATTCCCAACTAGCCCGCTGACTGTTTGGTATAGGGAATCCGTCCGGTTTGCGGTCCGGCTACCGTAGGTCAAAGTAACAAACAAAGGGCTTTACCGGTTGTGGCCCGGCCCACCGAGTTTTTGTATTTTGACTTAAAGGAATGATATGCACGTGCCTAATTGAATGTAGGCTGGTTTAAAAGCAGGGGCGGTCACAAAGTGATGCGCAGGTTCTTACCTCTCGTCTTATGCTCACAAGCAAACAAACCAGATACAAACAGAAATAACTAACTATCTAAACTATCCCTAGGGAGCGAGGCTATCAACTTAACTGAGCAATACAAAATCACATACAGTAAGAAAAAAACACAGATAGCTGATGCTTTTCCCACAGCATATGAAAACTACAAATATTCAAATAACCAGTTAGCCGATCATTCTATAACAACAATTATTGCTCATAGTGCAAATGCATCCCAGAAAAGACTGCAAAATAATTAACAAGAACTTAGGTTCGAAACATCAAATATCCTTACAGCGCATGAAATACAGCTGAACACGAAATAGTTCTTCTTCAACATTATTCATTGAATAGCATTGGTACATTTCACTTCTTTACTCTTTCCAGCAGACAAAATTGCAGTTCACTTCGCAAAACAAAATAGTTCCTCTTACAAGTCAACAATTACAAAATTTTCTAAGGGAAAAATCCCTACTTTCATCGAGCTTCCCATTATTTAAACTACCACTGATCTCCTCTGGGTTCCCTCAACGCGTCTTTTCAATGCCCTTGACGATTCAGTTTCTTTCCTGGTCGTTTCACCTTCTCCATCATTTCTGCAGGCGTTTATTTTCTAACAGTAACCGCTAAACAGAAAATGTCCCATCGGCGCCTTGGTCATTCATTCACGTTGTCCTTTCCGGCGCGATGCTCCGCTTCAGCGATTCACGAGATGATCTCTGCATACAAACTTGGTGCATTATCCATTGAATTTAGACATTAGGAATCCACAATTTTAAAATTATAATGATATATTCACAACGAGCTAGCCTAGCTCATCCGGGTGAGGAACTGCGGAGGCTCGGAACGGCAACGAAAAGGTAAATCGGCAGTCGGGCAGCTCTTAGCTCGGATGGGAGAAGGCTCCAGGAGCCGCAACGACGAAAGAGTGCCAGAAGAGGGGAAGCGGAAACACGGGCGTCGTAGGTGATCGGGCGGCGGAGAGGAGTGGATCGGACGACAGACTACTCTGCCACCCGCAACGGCGGACGGAACGCAGGCTACAAATGGCTACGGAGGCTAAAAAGGCGGAGCTCGGGTGTTGGGTGGAACTCACGTCGGGGCCCGACTTTATCTCCCCAGCCGCAACGTCGGGTGAACCGGAACTCTGGGGCAAGCGATTCACAACCCGAATCGGGCGCCGGAGAGAAGTGGATCGGACGAGGACTTTGGTCTAAGAGCCGCAACGGCGAGTGATATAAGACTTCACTTCTTCCAAAAGAGGCCCGATCCAAAGGGAAGAATTAACAACGCTAAGGCTCAAATGAGGCCAAAAACCAAAAAATTCGCCAAGGCAAACCTTCACGCTCTTAAAAGTGTTACAACCGATCTCACAACTCACAATGAACTGGACGCAACCAGCCAACAAGACGGACGCTCAACTTTAAAACAAAGATACTCAAAGACACCAAATTTTCACCCTTAGATTCAAGTCAATCAAGATAAGGAGGGGTCCCAGAATTTAAGTGAACAACTGAAGTCGGGGAAACGGTTGCGGCAGCAACAACTGGCGATTTCCTGGTGAACCTAGATCTCTGGGTGGTTTCTTCCTTTAAAAGCAGACTGTCCTACAACAAATGTATTCCTTGAATTCTTCCAGCTAGATAGATTTCTCAATAACAGAAACGTGTACCTTTATCGTTGATATCAGTCCATTTTGGGCGATGAAAGTCAAGATTCTAGAGTCCGGATAACTCTGCTGAGGCCAAAAAATGAGTCCATTATTAATTTTCCTTCAGGTAGCTGGTAACATGAGACACCACAGGATTGTAGCAGATGATAAACATAAATGTTCATTTGTTTCTCATTCCCATGCCATCTTAGCAACTTTTGTGCTTTTTTCGTATTTTATCCTCTTTTAATGAGAGTCTTCATGCATGCCTTTCTTACTGAATTNTTGTGCTTTTTCCGTATTTTATCCTCTTTTAATGAGAGTCTTCATGCATGCCTTTCTTACTGAATTTTAATTCAGGATCCTCTATCCCATAGTGCCCTTTTGTGTGAGTGATGTGCTTAAGGTTTCAACTCACGGACGGAGAGGATCATTGGCAAATTAGTACTTTATGGTCTGGATTTAGTTTTGGAGCATAATGCTTTTATAAGAATTCTGACTCTTATCTGCCTTTTGGCATTTATTATCCGGCATGGGAGCATTTAGATTTAACACCCTGTTCATCTTGCTATTCTCCATGGGTCCTCTGTCATCGCCCTTTAGATTTTAAGTGTACAGTGCGCGGAGCCTCAGCATAGTATTCTAGACTTTTGAGTCTGATTGACCTTACAGGAGCTTAAGTGGGACCTCAACGCACACAAAGATTTCGAGAAGCTAGTTAGTGGAAGGAATTCACCTAGAAAACCACAGTCTAACTATTCAACAAATGTTCACCATTTCCAGAAATGTGAGGTTTTCCACATAACCACTAGTTAACCACCTTTATTTAAAACAAAGACTTTCCTACAACAAATGAAATCATAACTCAACAATGGTTTATTTATGTACAAGTCAGAAAGCTCAAAAACTGCTTAAGAAAAATAAGGTTTGAGAAACAGCCCATTAACTGGCAAGTTTTCCTCCCATCCCTGTAAATATTGTAACATATAGGTAGCAGGGCCAATTTTAGCGGTGATTTGAAATGGACCCACCCATAACTGTTGGAACTTAGTGTGCTTCCCTTTCTCGTCATGGGGATGATCCCATTTGAGGACCAGGTCTCCTACTTCTAAGTCTTTCTTCCCGGCTTTGTGCTTGTCAAACCATCTCTTCACTACCTCCTGCTACTGTTGGAAACGTTCTCTAGCTTTGGATCTGGCCTCCTCCGCTTTCAGAAGATTGTATATTCTGACTTGGAGAACTTCATCATCCGATCCCATAGACTCCTGAGCTAGTATGGAATACGGGAGTAGGATGTTGGGGGGAAGAATGGATTCTTTTTCGTACACTAGGGTGAAGGGCGATACTCCCGTGGCAGACTTAGGGGTAACTCTATCAGCCCATAGGGCATTGGGTAAGGCTGAGTGCCAACTTCGCTGGTTCTCTATGACGGTCTTCTTAAGGATTCTGATGAGGTTTTTATTTGAGGATTCAACCAGGCCATTCCCTTGTGGATAATAGTTAGCATAATAGTGTAACTTTATACCTTTCTCATGAGCAAAAATAGTAATTTTAATGGATGAAAAGTACTTAGCATTATCAAAAACTAATGAGCTTGGAACCCCAAACCTGGTCATGATGTGGTCTTGTAGAAAATTGATGACTTCGTCTTCATTTACTTTGCGCAAGGGGACCGCCTCAACCCATCTGGTGAAATAATCGGTTGCTGTAAGGATATACTTGTGTAGCAGGGAGGAATTTGGCTTGATTTCTCCAATGACGTCTATTCCCCATTGCTCGAAAGGCTCTGTGATCATTACAGGCTTTAGAGGTGCTGCCGCTCTAGGTAGTCTTCCACCGCATCTTTGACAAGTATCACATTTTCTGACGTGCGCATGGGCATCTCTGAAAAGTGTTGGCCAATAGTAACCAGCCCTAAGGATTTTATGTGCTGTAGTGTCTCCTAAATAATGTCCACCGGCCGGTCCATCATGTAATCCAGTCATTACTTTCTCAGCGTCTGCCTTCTCCAAACATCTTAAAAGGACCCCATCATAATTTCTTCTGAATAGTATGCCTTCTACGAGTTGGTAGGAAGCTGACTTTAGACGTAAAGCTCTTCTCTCTTTGGAACTCCAATGTTCAGGCAATACCCCAGACTGCAGGTAATGCACAAGGTCTCTATACCAAGATTCGGGAGATGTGAATAAAGGACAAATATCCAT